>CM062822.1:35254952-35392355 GCA_031772345.1 Himalopsyche anomala | reverse complement strand
AAAAAAAAAACGATGACTTATGATTTATGAATGTTAAAGATATCATTTATCATGGTGACGACCTTTTCTATTAAAAAGCCAGTTATGTAGCTACCTGCCAAATCAACAGGTGAAAATATCCATCCATGACTAATCTTCCGATTGACTCACCGAAATTCGACGGAAGAATTTAAGCCAGGTTCATTCAACATTTTAAACAAACTGCCAAATTCTAACACAATTTTATTTAGTAGGCTGTGCGGTAGAGTTTTTGTAAATAAATATTGCATATGTAAAAAATCAAAAAATGCACATGAATGAAACATGTTTCACCACCCAAATTTTGATAATCTTATTTTACCACATGAAAATTATTAAATATAATGGATATGTTTACGTACTATGTCTATAGCTGAGTAGTAATACAGAAGGTTTACTTAGGTGTACAATGATATGTTTATGATGTTTCCACTCTATCTAATCCAGAGAAATAAGGTTGGATAGAAGTAAGGATAAACTCATTTTAAATCACTTCTTTACCCTGTTTATACATAAATAGAAATGGTTCATTGGATGTGACATCAGTTTTAATTTAAATTACAAAAAACGGAATAAATATAGATGTCAATTTAAGCTTGCTTGGGTTATTAACGTAATAGCCTATTAGTTACGTCTTTACCTTGTACCTCACGTAGAATCAGGGTAAAGTCGTTTATTGTTAGTATAGTATTTAAAAACATTAAACGCGATACAAAAATATGTTTTATTATTCGGTTGGTTGTAGAGTTAATTAACATAGATGTCAATTTAAGCTTGCCTGGATTGTAAGCGTGATAATCGGATAGTTACGTTTCTTTCTTGTATCTAACGTAGAAAAAGGATTATGTCTTTATTATTGTTCAACTATATAAAAATATTACATACGGTACAAACATATTGACACGGTATGATTTATAGTCACACGCTCTACTACCACTTTTGTGATGAAAACTGGCAGACATTTAAAATTTGTAGCTAAATAAATTGTGTGTAAATGTTATTATCATGTAATCCGTAATATCAATTGCTTTAGTGTTTATGGCCTTAAATGGCAACATTGTTTTTCGATACCCGATGCGATTTTTGTTTCTTTCTTTCTTGCTTTTTGGGACACGAACCGAACACAACGTGTGTGGGGGACACTTCCCAGTCCTGGAACTTGCTACCAGAGACCTTTAGTTGTAAATTCACTTGAAGTTTTTTTTTGTGGTTTTTCGTCCGCGATGAAAGAACTGATATTTTTTCATTTCGACGAAAATTAAAAATTCAGTTTGTTCTGCGCGCGGACTTTTATTTTTTTTTACGAATTTCTCACAATAAATAAAACTCGCTCGAAAATAAATTACGAGTTCATAATGTCATTATGTTTTATAATTCGGTCGGTTGCAGCTTAAGATATTAAACTATTTGTTGCGTTTCGTTTTAGAATCTCTGATTTAAAGCTCTGCAAGATCGAGCAGAATGCCAGTGGTTATAATCATATCTTAACGATCGAAATCTCATAGACTAAAGTATTTGCGGAATGCAAGAATAGACAATGGTAAAGTGTTATCTATACGTTTTAAATATACGTGTTTTGTTTCCTGATTAAAGGCTGGTAAATAGTTGCTAAGAGAAAGGCATCGCTTAAGATTACTATTATATATTTATTATTTATGTACATCTAAAAATGTGTATTGCTTTATACAGCGTACATCTTCGATTAAAAGTTTATATTGATAATATGAAGCCTAACGAAAAAATTGTTTTAAGAGACAACTCATACAATGACAATTTATAAAAGATGTATTAGTAAGTATATTAAATTAGAATTTTCTTACCATCAGTCTAAAACTTAATCGGACTTGTCTGATTTTTCTGAATAATTTTTTTCGTATTCTACCCAGAAAATAACTTTTTTTTTGCATTGACAGCGATAGTAAGACGTCATTGACTATAAGATATATTGTAAATTCAAAGATTTCAAAATATGTTAAAAGTGCTTCATATAATCTAAGAAATTAGTTATGTAAAATATATTTGTTTGTTATGTTAGTATTAATTATTTTTATATATTAGTTTAGATCTTAAAAAGAAGGAAAGAAGAAATAGACGGAAAAAACATCAGAAACTGGCCCGGCGGAGCCTAATAAAAATAAAAATAAAATTATATTAGATAACGAAATAAATGTTCTATGATGATATTTGCTGATTTATGACAGTGTGAAATTAATTATTATTTGTGTGTAATTCTTATTATGAATTAGGCAAATAGAGTGATGTTTAAACAGAGAAAATGTAGAAATAAAATATTCATAATAACAAGAAAAGTTAATTAAAAACTAAATCAATTGCTTAAGCCACAGTTTCACAAACTATGTTCAGTGGAACACTGGTGTTCCGTGGGACGTAATTTGGTATGCTAATATACACTGCAACACTTTTAAGCATCTTCTGTTTCATATTAACAGCTTAACGACCGCACATTTTTTTTTATAGAATTTCACCTGGCGGCCAGGAAATTTTAATTTTACTTAATTCACTATAGTTTGTAAACCAATTGAGATATCTTTACAAAATTCAAAGACTCAAATACGCGTCCGCAGTAGTTAAGCTGTTAAAAATCAAGTGTTGATAAACTGATGTTTAAAACGTCAAATATTTAGTTACAAGCTGAGATTTCGAATCACTAAGATCTTTATTTACTAATATTTTTTATGTAACGTGTTTTAAAAATAGTTAATTAAAAAATAATAAGTGATTAAATAACATTTTCAATATTTTTACTATTGTGAATTAATTACCTGAAATAAAAAATAATCTGTGTTCCGGTAACATTTCCAGATTTGCAAAGTGTTCCGTACAATAATTCCGTGCAATGTGTGTTGTGTAATAATTTTGATAAACCCTGGCCTGAGTTGTTAAAGAAGGTTAAGTAGAATGAATAAATGTCTTTGAATCACAATATTTTAAGAAAAATGATGACCTTGTTAAAGAAAGACAACAGTTATTTCAAAATACAAATGCACAATGCTTCAGTTTTAGATGTGATTTTAACTAAACGGATATATCACATAAATCTAATACTTTATTTACAATTTGATTAAAATTTACAACAAAAAAAAAACAAAAAACTTTCAGAAATGTTTCATCATTGGTTAAAGCGTTTGAAAGGATTTAAAAAAGAACAAAAAACCAACGAGGTGTTTGCACAACGTTCGAATTCTGTGGGAAAAGGAAATTACACTCTGATCGGTGATGGAACGGAAATTTCAACATTTATTCCTTGATTGGTTATTTTAAATTAAAAAATGAAGCTGCTATGCTTGGAGTTTCTTAAAGAAAATTAATCTTGTTTGAATTGATTTGTTGGAAAATCGTTTAAGATTTTCTTCGTCTTGGAAATAACTCTTTCCTTAAATGAGGAGTTGTATATTATTCATTCGAAAAGAATCTGGGAATTGGTGAAAATTTAATCCTTTATGGTAATATGTAATTCATAATAATCAAATACTACAGTGAAATCTTTATTCCTTTTCCAACATTGATCAAAACTTTAAAAAAATTCACGCAAAAAGTAAGCTTTGCAAGTATTTTCTAGAAGTACTTATTCAAACTTTTTGTTTAAATAGTTTTCACATGCTTTTTGAATTTTGTGCGACTTGAATGAATTGATAACACGTACTTCTTGTCATTTCTCACATTTTAAACGGATATAATTAAGTTATCAAATAATTAACCAGAACGTACTTAACGTAATTCATTTGAATCTATATATGTTTCTTTCACTAACTTTTATAAAAAAAAAACATGTCTGCTCCCAATGTAACATTTTTACGATTGCTTTTCGAAGATAGTAGGGATAAAATAATATGGCATAGGACCAGGACTTGTTGTAAGTTAAGCGTCCCGTTATTTTAGGATTGGATGGGGTGTGGAGGATTTTTTAGACGTCACAAACATTCATGCCTTCGAAAAGAAAACGATAAATCGATTGAAAAAATACTGTTCGGACCCGCGAAGTCTGGCATGATTTCCAACAACGTTGACCGTTGTACCATTAACCCAAACTTCTAGTAGTTAATTTTAAACACTACCAAAACTACCGTTTGTCATTAATAATGATTTTCTTATTACACACAAAGAATTTAAATTACATAAATGATAATTTTATTTATACATTCGTATCCCAAGATTTGCAATTTTTGGCCACCTATTTTGGTACAAAGTTATTTTAATTAAATGCAGTACGTAAAATTACATGTGTTATATTATTTCGAACCTGATCAAAATAATAATTGATTTGTTGACAATAGATTTATTGTAATAATATTACAAACACTGACTCATGCCAATTAAATAATGAAATGATTAGTATTAATTATATATCATTGTTGCACCATTATAATTCACTTTAATATTATAATTTATGGATAAGCACTGCATGCTACCAGTCAATGATTCGTAACCATGCAACTTTGTATTATTATCATGATTTTAGTCTTTTTTCTGTAGTCCTGTGTATGAATCACGTTCTCTGGCGATAATGAATTTGAAATAAAGATAACACAATTCGAGGGGCTGAAAATTACAATTCATTTGCATATAAATATATATCAATCGTGACATTAATTCACATGTGCATGATTGCACGCAGGGATGGATACATATGCCAGGAAAACGGGAGAACTCCCGGTACGAAATTTCAACATTTTTTTCTGAAAAATGGGTAGGTATATGTATTTTTAATAATAATCAGGACTGTGGATACGGAGTCAGAAAAAAATATAATAATAAAGAATGTTTGAATTTGTAAATAAATCTCTTGATAATTTGTCTTATTATATTTACGAACTGTGTCAGTAGTAAAAAAAATATATATAACTGCTAAATTAATATTGAATAGTTATTTCAAGCAACAGATTATTAGTTTGATTCATATATTTTTAAATAACTTCCAGCCATTCTTGATGACGTATAAAAAAAGACAACAATCTTACAACAAAATTTCGAACAAAAACAAGCTTTATATAATTAAAATGAAACATTCTGTTGAAATAAACCACGAGGAGTCCATTTGACATGATAATCATTGAGAATATACTTGCTAAAGTATATAACAAAATCTTGACCATTGATAAAAAGTCCCGGATCTCTGCCAACGAATTCAGCCCTGATTGTATGCATAACCAACATGGTGCATTTTGTACATATTTTAAGCAGCATGGAATACGTAAATAGCAATTGTATCAGATCAAAGTCTAGACTGCAATATAACATTAAATGTGTGAGAACTGAATTTATTTGTGTGACGATTTCACCACGTAAAAGGCAGTGCAAATTGGATTTTTTTTTGAATTCTTAATCCGATTAAAATCAATGATTATAATCACTTTAGTTATTAAATTACCCGTTGTTGCTCATGAATTTGCGAGCTGAATAAGTAATTAATTCTTCCATTATTCTATTGTAAATTTTTAGATCTGATAGATAATCCGTTTTTGCTGTTTTCTAGCACTAGCCCACTGAACTAGTTTAACTCGTTCACCGTGCCATTGAAGAATTTTCATTAATTAATATAATATGTACGCAAATTATAGCGTCAGAAAACCAAAACGAATCACAATAAATTTATAATGAAACTAAGAGTATTAAAATATTGGAAAAAAAATAATGATTTGATACACTAGTATTGATTTGATCTCCAAACAATTAAATGCCATTTTTAATAATTCCACTTTTATTTAAAATGTTCAGGACTGATTTTGCTTATAACGAGCGTTAAAGCGGAAACATACAGGCGACACCCGACGCCACGTAAGCGTGTTGGATGAGATCATAGCTACATATTTGCCATTGTATTGTATGGAACAGGAACGCACTGCCAACATCCAACGCGACGCGACGGCAGTGCGTTCCTGTTCCATACAATACAATGGCAAATATGTAGCTATGATCTCATCCAACACGCTTACGTGGCGTCGGGGTATCGGCAGTATGTTTCCTCCTTTAGCATCTGAACATCAGTCGATAATGCTGATCATATTGAATAAGAGTGGAATTAGTAATAATGAGTGGTTTATTTTTTTAATATGCTTTTCCACCAAGTATTGACAGTGAACACCCTTAAAATGATTGAGTTGATAGCAACATACGAATAATGTGTATTAATATTTTCCGTAGTGAAAATATAATAATTTAATAAATTATACTACTACTAAGTATATAAAATAATTAAACGCAATCCTGAGAACTGACGGCATTTCATATTATGATAAAAATGATTTATTTTTTATAAGATATAAAGGTTATTGCAAAATGATCCTATTTAATTATTGCAAAGTAATAAATTTATAGTTATATCAACGTTCCCTCTAAGCCAGTGTCTGCAAAACTTTTTTCCTTTACGGCACACTGATGAATGGAACTAGTACCGCGGCACACCAAGATACCGCAGATTATCTCCGAAACTCCTTTTTTTTAGCTCACCGAGGAATTTGAAATCCTCGATTTACTACCGAATAGGCATTATTTAAAATTAATATTTTTAAGGCTTCTTCCACCGCGGCACACCTGAGACTTCTTGCGGCACAGTAGTGTGCCGCGGCACACAGTTTGGCAGACACTGCTCTAAGCCGAAAGGTTAGCTGCGCGGAAATTTCAAAGGCTGCGTGGACTGATCAAATATTAATTGAACAACTGTCTTGTAGTGCGCGACAACCCGGAATGAGTGCGTGGGGGCATCCTAACTGCTGCGTGGCCGCGCACGCGCGCAGCTTAGAAGGAACGTTGGTATATAGCTTGGCATCACATTTTTGTTATAATCCAATTAATAAATTAAGATTATTGTAAGTATTCTGCTTATAAGAATGATGGAAACGACTCAATCGGTGTCAGCTGTTATTTATGTTATTCGAAAATATACAAAAGATTTTTTTGTATATAATTATGTGTCCATGATTATCAAATTTATATACGGATGATTGGAATAAAATTTCAAATTGAAATTCATATAATAATATTTCAATGAGCTAGATTCTGCTTATTCTCAAAATATTTCACGATCATAGATGCTTTACCGTGGTTTTTCCTGTTAATTTCGAGTTTCATATTTTAATAATAATCTCAAAAGTTAAGACTAGTGTGAAAGACAAAGAGACGTCACAACGGTAATAGTCAAAATATCAACACTATTCAAAGATAAGGTAAAGAATATTTTAGCAAAAATAAACTAATATTTACTTCATTTTGTTACGCAGGTTCTACGAGAAAGCAGTGAAAGGATAAGTTTAGTGGGATAAACTTTTCAGAATAACAGATAAGTTTTCGTTGAATAAATTTTATTTTACTGTCACGTGCAATAGAAGCGTCGTGGGTTTTTCCAAAATTGTTCAAGTGATGTATTTTTAAGTGACAAAACGTTGAATATCAAACAATGGTTTTTTTTAAATAAAATGTTGTTGATAACCTTTTTTAAACGAAATTATGAAATAAATAAACTTGAAGTTGCTTACTAATCGTTGGTGGGATATCATTATAGTAAATATGAAAATAAAATAAATAATTTCTTGAAACGATCTTATCTTTGCATTCAACAAGTCTTTCGTTTTCCTTGAAGGGAAAAATTTAAAATTGCCATTATTACTTACTTTCTCATTAGAGGCTTTGGTTTATTAGTTGCACGAAAAGTGAAAATAGAAGTGACTTCCAGAGAATCCGGTCAAAATTGAACAATGAGTCTGTTTTTTTCGTTTTACAGTAATACGATTTGAAGAAATTAACCATTTATAAAGATTCGTGTCCCCCATACAAATAAGTTTTTCGAGACTCGGGAACACAATTATTTCGGAATTGATGACTGAGAAAAAAGTGAGAAATTGAAAGATTCCAAAATAAATGTGGTAATGTGGGACCTTTATAAAAATATATTTTTTAGACTTTTACCCACTAACCAAATATTTTTTTTAATTGAAAATTGAAAATTGTCTCTCAAAAGGTTGCCGGTTACTAGTAAAGAGTCTATACTAATCTTCACTGGATCCCTTTTTCTGAAGTAACAATTTAGATAATAATAAATTAAATAGATTATGTGTCACCATAAAAGAGATTCGTTGGGTTGACTATTGATTTTTAAAAATAAGACATTATGTAATACTTAGTTACAAAATGGTTCTGTAAATTTGTGAATTTGTAAATCCACTGATTACAGATTAAAGCTATGTCTTATAATATTTCCAAGCACCGATTTCAAGGTTTAGCTGATGAGGGTCCCAGGTAATGCTTTTTAAAGTATCCTAGATATAAACTTCGTATTTCAATTTCGTGCAATATTTAAAGGTTCGGAGGATTATTTATCTGCTTATACGTATAAAGCTCCCACACCCCATAAAATCAATGCGGAAACCTTACAAATAATAATATAATTTAGGGTTAATTTGAGCTCTTGTTAACTATACTTAACTTCTTGAAGTTATTCTGCCTAAATCCGACTAAAACTTTACATTTTTCGATTGAACGTCATTATGTTACTTTTATTAGGTGCTGTCAATAATTTTTAAGGATAACGCCATATATGCGGACTTTATCTTTTTCTATAAGCTTGACTTTGCAGATTAATTTAATACTAATGCACTAGTTCAGGGTTTCCCAAACTATGTTCCGTGGGACCTAAATAGGTGTTCCGCGAAAATTTGGAATGGTAACACACTGCAACACATTTAAGCATCTTCTACTTCGTATCAAAAATCGAGTGATAGTAAATCTCCAGTGATGTTAAAAACGTCAAATATCTAGGTACAGGCGGAGATTTTTAATCACTATGAACTTTGTTTACTCATATTTTTATGTAATATGTTTTAAAGATAATTAATCAATACATAATAAATGGTTTAATAACTAATATTTTTACTATTAAGATTTACCCGACCTAAAAAAAGCTGTGTTCCGGTAACATTTCCAGATTTGACAAGTGTTCCGTTGAATTTTCCGGACTTGCAAAGTGTTCCATCCCAGAATAAGTTTTGGAAACCCTGCACTAGTTAATACTAAAATTGGATAGTTGGATTCAGGGCCGTCTCGTGGCGTGTACGAAGAGTGCGATGTACAAAGGCGTATATGCACCGAATTAAGATTTTAGCACTATCCATTGATTTAGTTCTAGTTTTGAGAGGCGCAGGTGAAAGAATTCTCGAACCGGTCCTGGTTGGAGTCATGAGTTTCACACGATGCTTTTTACTGAAAATCAATCAGACCATTTCCAAATCGCTGAATATATCCTGTTTTATAGTTGAGGAAGATTATTTTGAATCCGGGATAAACTGTTATGTAAAATGGCTTATATAAAAACAAAAAAAAACATTCGTTCACGGAGGAAGAAATATGAAGGCAACTACGAACTTTCTGCAATATATTTCATTGTATAATAAGTCATAACGCTTTGCAGCAATGTACTTTAGGTAATGTCAATAGCAACCAGTTAGCTGTCCAATTAATTTAAGAATTTTATTCAAAACAGAAAAACAAAAAAAAAGAGTTACAAACTTGTGTATTTTTTTGACACTGTCGGTGTATAAACACGAATCGGTTCTGAAATAGTTGTTTTATTTTGGTTATCTTACCTGCTTCGCGAAGACCATTTCGGTTTTATTTTACTTTTTGGAAATAAAATCATCTAACATCACTCTTGGATTCCAACTATCGAAGAATCGAGAAGAATTACAGTTTGATACAAAAAAGGTGAGCGATTTTTAATTTAATTCTAAACATACATACATACTTAAATTAAAAATAATAAAACATTTTTAGTACTTTTTCCACATAAAATTTATTTGATTAGGACCGGTTTCGCTCATCGCGAGCATTATCAACTGATAAGTTTGTTTAAGTAAATGTTTTATTATTTTTAATATAATGCCATTCCACCAAGTATTGACAGTGAACACCTTAAGAGTGATACATAAATACGTTTAATTGCGATAAAATATATCTGCTTCAGTTTGGTAAAAACCAAATGTATGTTTTGAGTTATTAATTGAATTGATTTAAATGTTTGGTACAAGTAATTGTAAATTTATTACACATTAACTTACGATATTTAGTCTTCAATTGTTATTAACGATATAAAAGAACCAGAGACGATCAATATAAATGCGCGTAAATGAAACAAAAAATAATGTTATAAATAATAAAATATTTTAAGACAATTTTTCTTGCTTCTTATTATGGGTTTCTCATTTCTCAAAATCCGTCACTAAATATTTAACCTCATCGAAAAAATGTTTTGGATATTTATATTCTAATTGAAACAATTTTTATATTAACCTCTTGATCAGATCGTATGTCCCCAACCTATTAGGGCAGGGGTCTTAACACTCTTAACATTATTAGCTCCATTCTCCCTTTCACCAGTGGTGTAGTGGTAAAAAAGGTACCAGGTCTGTCATTAATTTATTCCCTTTTTTTATATCCGCCCGAAGATAAAAAAAAGAAGTTTTAACAATGAAATCAATAAAAAAAACGCACTTTTTTTTCTTAGTACTCACTTACTTGTACTTGTACGATGCATTTGATGATAAAAATACAAAAACTTTCAAATAAACCATACGTGTGTACATTAAAAAAATATATTTTTGTAAATCCGTCGAGTAGATCAATTTTGATATAATGCTTTTAAATTTTATGAACAGTATTTTGAATATATGTATGTTCTTGAAAATTAAGTTACAAATCATTTTCAGGTGCCAGGTCGCCGACCTGGCCCCACTACACCACTGCCTTTCACTACTTTTCAAAATATAATTCTCCTTTACCCAAAAGTGGTGTTGGAACTAGTTTTCTTGGGTAAGGAAGTAAATAAAATGTAAGAACTTGAGATATTGCATGTATCACTTTTAAGGTGTTTACTGTCAATGCTTGATGGAATGGCATTATAATAAAAATAATAAAAGATTTTTAGTACTTTTTCCACTTAAAATTTATTTGATCAGGACCGGTTTCGCTCCTCGCGAGCATTATCAACTGATAAGAAAAATAAATTAAACAGTGCTATTTATACAAGTTAAATTGAAATAAAAAATGAAAATGAAATGAAAATTGTTAGTAGTTGCCGACACTTTTTTATTTCAATTTAACTTGTATAAATAGCACTGTTTAATTTATTTTTCTTATCAGTTGATAATGCTCGCGAGGAGCGAAACCGGTCCTGATCAAATAAATTTTAAGTGGAAAAAGTACTAAAAATCTTTTATTATTTTTATTATATTGCATGTATTTCAATATAAGTGAAGTGTTAAAAACCATACATAGATTTTTTCTATTATTATTTATTTTTTGTGTTATAGTGACCACACGTTGTTTAGATATCGCTCATCTTCCATTTGATCATCTTACATCCGACATACCAGCATGCGTTCCTAAATCGCGAATCCAAAGCATGCAAAAAGGTCTCCTTTAATAATTAACTTTTAGATAACATGGTTTTTCGACAGCACATAAAATATGTCGGCGATTCAACAAACGACTGAGAACAATTTCATATATTGCAACCTTTCGTAGACAAAAGGACAAGTGAGTTTGAAGAGGTCCAAACTTTTTTGAATCCAGTTCGCCGTAGTGTTATAATATTATATAATCTTGCATTCAAAACACCTATAAATTATTGATTTGATGTCAAAATTACTGGGTAAACATAAAAGCGAAAGGTGAATTCCGCGAAGGATTAAAATTGTCATTCGTTGTAAAAATAAAACAAGTTTAATTTTCTATACAGATATTTGGTTTCAGTTTGCCAAGTGCCTTATAATTTAAAGCATATTAAAATTGTTCCATTCATTTTGATTGTAGATATTAACTATACAATTGAAAGCGGACTTTTATAAAGAATGAGCACAGTCATTATATTATTTGTTGTTAAAAAGAATAAGCGAATTTTAATAGACTAAAAAAAATTGATTCAGATTGCGTAATATCGTTGTGTCTGAAATATATTTAAAATGTTGGGCTCAATCTTTTTCGCTGCAATTATGCCTAATCTACATTAATATATTAAAACGAAAATTCAACGAAGAATATGACTGTTATGATACTAGTGAAACGATGTATACATACAAGTGGTTAAATATTGTTGAATTGACTGATAGATTCAAAAATTAATTCATTAATACCAAACAAATTAATGAGACTTCGGCTTTCGCGGGTTGTAGTTTGTCCAGTTTTTCATAAGACAATAATAATTGGTTGTTTTCGTTGTCCACTGATAGATTTCCTTTATACAATACAAGGTGGAGAGTCCCATTCAGATATTCTAATGTACATACAACATTTTTCGAGACGTTAATGTTTCATTAAATTATTTTAACGTTATTTTTTTATTTTTCAGATGTTGAAGTTAATCATATTGTTTAGTAAAACTATATTTTCGTTGTAGAAATTTATATTAATGTCAACGATATTTTGTAGTCTTCACCTTTTCATTGTGCACTGGGTTTTATCAACTTTTGTGACTGTCATCTCTCAGAGCAGTACAATATATTATTTTGTTAATTTTATGTTCACGAACTATATTTAAATTGAAACCTATACAGTCTACGATTTTGCCAACTGTTTATCTACTTGAGTAGTCTACGTGTACAAGACTAGTGGATATTTTGTGAATGTATTTAATTGTATTCAATCACTTTAAAGTGAATTAATTGTCTATATATATAATTTTAAAGTAATAGAAACCATTAATTGCACAAATTGGTGATTTATTTGTAAAGTTAGCCGTTTTATAAATGCTAAAACTTGAGAAGGATATTTTAAATTAAGGCAAAACAATAATGTCATTTTAACACTGTCGAGTAATTTTAAAATTTCCTTTTTGGCTGGGGTGAACTTTGATAACTGCTAAGTTGCAAAGTGCTTTATTTTAATTGCAGATTTATGAATGAAAATTTTGTTGAAGTAGTTTTTTGTTTGAAACCTGAAATAGGCGTTTATGTTTTATTAGTCTTCACTTTGCTTTTTGCTAGTAAAAGATTTAATATTATGGAGAAGTGTCTAGACGTTTAGTAAGGTAATATTGACTATCATTGAAAATGTTTTACATAATTCTTAAGATATGCTTATTACACGTAAAATACTGGTAAAAAGACTCGTTCGGTAGAAGACACATTCGGTGTCTGAAAAGAAATTTCCACTTATCAACATAAATAAAATTGCTAAGGAGTTTTTGGGCAAATAATCGCTTGTTGAAATAAATCAAGATAGATTGGAAGTTTTTATTCGTGAGAATCTTGGAGATTATAGAACGGACGTTACCCCAGTGGTCTTGGAGAGACGTTAGAACTGGCTGGGTCACGTGTTGTGGATGCCTCCGGAAAGCCTTTGCCCTGCTCATCTCTTCTTATGATCGACGAGATTCTGAGACGATCGTTGGAAACTATTCATATGATAGACTCAACAGAACAGAAGAATGCTGGCATGTCATAAGAGGAAGCAAAGCATAATAGAATTTTACAAGCGCCGCTCGGTGGAAACAAAACATGCGTCTTATAATAGAGGAACTACGTTTGAACTAATGTCTGAACTTATTTCACATAATATTGTATTGTTTTTGACATTAAAATACATAAAATGATATCTCATGTCTGTAAATTTCATTGAGCTGTCAAAGAACAAATTAATATATAATAGTTATTAATATAATTATTAACGTTGAAGGGAATAAATAAATTCATTGCCATCTTAAGGGTTGTGAATGGACCCTTGTTTTACAAGCAATTATAACTTTCACAAGTGTTCCCAAAATACTTAAGTATTTTGAAGTACACTTCAGGTAAATGCAGGAATATAATAATCAACCATTCAACGGACAAATAAACAAATTTTACTCAAAAGCCGCTCATAACAATAAAATGACAATGAAATATTTCGAAAGTTTTACTCAAACGCGATGTTTTTTTTTAACCGGTGTTTCTTAAACTATTTTATAAAACACGTAAATTTTCTTTGGAGGTGTGAAAATGATGAACACTTAAAACACAAGATATAACAATTTAAATTACACATTTATCTAATTGAAGAAAATTTTAACGTACATTTTGAGAAAAAAATAAATATTACTTTAAATTGTTTATATTTATTTTCTTAAAGGTGTCTAATCTATTTGACACTACTAGTCAATGTTTTGATAAGATACTGAATCAGTGACACCAGACAACTTTATAAATATATTTTTACTATTAATAAGTTAATATGAGTGATTCACGAAGAATGTTTGTATTGCTTATCGCTTCATTTTGTGGTTGTACTAAAAGAACAATATAATAGAGACAATTGCGTAGCATTAAAATTTAGATTTCAAATCATAAAAGCGTAAATTTATTGCTTATTTTAAAAAATAAAAAATACTGTGATGAATCATTTTTTTTAATCCATTGAACTCGTACGCTATTTTTGTAACAGGTTAGTAAGCCAGAAATAAATATTTTTAAAATCCTTTGATAATCGCTGATTCGAACGACACCTTTTTCTACCTGGGACGGATGTTACTAATTTGAAAAGGTAGGTATGTAATTTTCAAAACACTTTTGAGAGGTTGTAAACTGCCATTTCATTTCAAGCATAGTGTTTTACGACAACTGTTTTGTCTTTAGACCGTAAATAATAATGTGCTGCACCCTAAGTACAGTTTACTTCCTTTAATATTTTTTTTGTTTGTTATTCTCTTAAAACTCAGGTTGAAGTGCGCGTAAAATGCAGAGAATAGTAAATAAAAGAATCAGGTAACACCACCCGACTGGCCTTGGTAACCGTGAGTTTTCATAAAATATTTTTTTTATGAATAGCATTATTGTTGTGAGTAACGGCCGAAGAATGTAATTGTATAATTTTGAGTGCATTCATGAAACGGAATAATTCACAACTGCAAATTAATGCTATCGGCCAGAATCGCGATTTCTAATTTGCGTTTTTATTTTTTATTACTTTTGTAATCAGCTAACTTGCGTACAGATTATTAAGTAACTAAACACGTACAATTTTAATTGATTTTATTTTTTATTTATGAAGACTAGTGATGAGGAACACACATCTTTTTTTTTATAGTTATTCATATTTTGTATGAATATCTAACTAAAATTTAGAGAATTCGTTTTAATTAGATTACATATAAATAAATGCGGGTTTCTAATACGAGAAGATTCTCCAATCTTTACAGACTATTGTTATGTAAACTATTTGCCACAATTAAATTTATTTATGTTTCAGTGAGCAACTGGACGATAACGGTTAACAATGCGTTGAAATCAGTGCATCTTTCAAAGTTAGTCTAATTTACGTATTTTTATTAATAAAAATTAACCGTGCCTACCTGTAACGATTTCTTTTCAACTGATAAAATAATTCTTAAAATATCGACGCAGGGTACCCACTGTTATTATTCTCAATTATTTATCAAAAATCCACGAATCTCGGAAAGATGAAGAGTTTCTTTGATTTCATATCTGAATCGAAGGCTGAAGAGATAGAAATCGTATAATAGTATATAACTAGAATATTTCCAGGAAAGAAGCTCAAGAATTTCACTGCAAATGTCTCCAAAATCCTTCAACACGAACCAAACGCATGATTCCAGGTAACGCAGCATTTATACGTATGAATGACGTTTTGTGTTTATATATTTGACTGTTATTTTGTATGTAACGTATATACATTTTTGAATCTTTTCAAAGATACTCGCATGGCTGGATCTAGTGCAGAAGCGAATACAGAGTGGGTTGAACAGCAATTCTGGTCCACATTAAATTAAAAACTATTAAACAATACACTTTTACTGTGTTAGTTGTGAATTATTGTTGGAAAGACATCGCATATAATATAAAATGAAACACAAATCTTTGTATTATAAAATGCAATTTTATATCATTATCCGGGTCGATTTCGCGAAGTTTTGATAATATTTTTTAATATTATTATTAAATTATTTTAAAAATATTTGTAGAAAACCATATACTATGTGAAAATGCTCACTTCATAACCGGCATTTTCAATATACACAGAACAATAGAATCGGACTTGTCTTTTTATACAATTTATTAAACACTATCGCAAAAGAAATCGTTCAAATAAAATAGTATGACATATTTATATGTATGGAATGAATGGAAAAACAATGAAACGGATTCTTTTAAATCGACTGCATTTTTTCAACAAAAAAAAATATTCGAACATTTTAACGTTTATTATGAAAATATTTCCGATGAATTCTAAAACAACTAGCATGAGCTGAATATGCTTTATAAAAACACAATATTCCTTTGTACTTCATTCCACTGACGATCAGTTGACGATGCTCGTAATGAGCGAAACCGGTCCTGACATATTAAACAAAGTGGAATGAAGTACAAAGGAATATTGTGTTTTTATTAATATAATGCCTTTCCACCAAGTATTGACAGTGAACACCCTAAAAGTGAGCTGAATATGCTTCTTAGAGTGAGAAAAAAGCGTCACACATAGTTACACAGCCAGTGGAATAACACATTTATCAGTTAGTTATTTAGTTTATATTCCATTTTTTCGAACTAATAATTACATAAAAAAAATATATGCCTTCAAATAATAATGAACAAGTAAAGAGTTTTTGTTTATTGATTTGGAATTTACTTGGTAGAGCTCCATTATAATAGGGGGTAAAAAACTAAAATACGTTGAAATTTTTACACTATTAAAAAGTTTTTTCTTTAAACATAGTTTTGCAAGTAAATATAGTTTACTGATAAAATATTGTTAATATTTACATAATACATTTTCCCGGGTAGCTTTTAAGGTACCAATTCCTCTCTGATTTAAAGTTTTAAACTTTTATCAACTGTATACCATCCTAGAAAACTTAACGCTTAGATCCCCTGTTCCAGAATAAAGGTAAGGTTTGAATGGATGGATGGATACATGCCAACACAATAGAAGAGAAATAATAAGACCGCGTCTTTCAGTCTTCAATGCGAGATTTCTTTGATCGCAACATAACTCACCGTGACGAACTGTTTGCACTGCTCTACTTTTTACGTTGAGTTTATTCTTATTACAAACTGCTGTATTACATTATATAACAAATATCTGGTGAAACGAAATCATAATCTTGTTATATAGTATTCGAATTATTTTTTATATCATTAACTTGGAATAAACACTGGTATTACAAAAACCGGGATACCGAGCTTTCGGAAATGCAAAAAATTGTGACAATATTTACAGGTTCCAGAATTATTAATGATCTAGACCAGGGTTTCTGAACGGTGAGTCCTGCGGCCCCCCAGAGAGTCGCAGCGTGTTTCAAAGGGGGCAGAGATTTTTTTTGTTTTGGGGAGCCACATCACAGTTTAGGGGGGGTGCATGACCAAATTTTCCGAAATATCTAAATTTCAGTGATTTTAGATTTGAAATTTTTCGAAGAGCTAAAAGAAAAGGTCCCGCGCTGTTTGTTCACTTTGGATTTGAAATTCTTGGAAAAGCTAAAAAAAGTCCCACGCTTGTAAATTTGGGAAATTCGCAAATTCCTGGGTTTTTGAAATTCGGTTTTTTATGGGGAAACAAAACAATGGTATGGGAGCCACAGAAAAATAAAGACACTCAAAAGGAGCCACGGGTACAAAATAGTTGAGAAACACTGATCTAGACCAGCAGTGAACAACACGCGACTACCAGGCTCCCTAAATGTAGCATGCAAACTTATCAATTAAAATAACGATTATTTAAAAATCACTTGGTCCTATAGCGGAGTAGTTAGCGTTGTGGGCTTCCGTGCCGGATCTTACGGGCTTGAGTCCCAGTACGAATAGCATTTTTCGATCGATTTATCAATTTCTGTTCGAAGACATAGGTGTTTGTGATGTCTACAAATTCTCTCCCACTTTTCCGATCCTTTAAAAACTGGGCGTAGCGAGAGCAATTAGTTAACCACTACTCTTGTCCTATCATTCTATCCTTACTACATGGATTTAAAAAAATCTATACATTAATAGTCGATAATTTCCGTCCGTATGATTGTCTGATTGTCCCCGATTTCCCCATAAATTACTCAACTGAGTGTATTTAACCTCGATGTTGTTATTAAGGTTAAAAACACTCACAGTGGAGAGTAGAGAAGGGTTATTGAAATTATACATAATACCTAGACATATTTTCAGCGTCTGTAGAAAAGAAACACTACATTTTACATACAAAGTAAATAAAACATTAAGTATTCAAATAACAAACTTTTAAAACATTTACCGTATCATTTATTTATATCTACATACTAGAGGTCTGCACGGGCCCGGCCTGGCCCGCGGGCCCTTACCCGGCCCAGCCCGCGGGCCTGGTTCGGACCGGGTAATTTTGTAAAATTTCGGCCCGTGCAGACCTCTACTACATACCCACCGACTCCTTTTATATTTTTAGTCAAGTCTATTATATGTTAAAAATACGTTTCTTGAGATAGAGAGAAATTGTTTGATGGATATGTGGTATTTTGTACATTTTATTAAAACATGTTTGGGATACATGATTTCTTCGGCGCCAAAATATCAATTGTGAAATGATTTGTGAAATATAGAACAATGAAAGTGTGGAAAATAATCTCAAATATTTAGTGAACGAAAAGAATTTGAGAATTATCGTATGAATAAATAAAGTTAACGGCTGCATTCTCTCGAATTGAATTTTATTGTTTACTTGATGCCACGCGTTCAAATCATTGAACGAAAGCAACTGTTAGATAATATTACTTCAGGGGTTTTTTCTAAGTGAACATCTGCTAAGTCAAATAAAAAAAAAAAACAGTTTTTGTATAAAATCGAAATTCTATCATTCTTTACATTTGGCGTTTACTCTGTAGAAAATTTATTGTATATTGCTGTAAAATTACAAAATAATAAGTCTGTTGAAATCAAGCCAATGTTTGTGATGAAGACAATTTTGACAGATATCTTTCATTGGAATAAATTACTAATTTAGTAAATTATAATTTGCATATCGATCGCGCCAGTCGACAAATGCTCCTATTTCGAATAACATATGAATGCCTTACTTCCATAATAAAGAAAAATAAAATTAATGTAGTTTATAAAGTTTATAGCAATTCAACAACTTCATCTTAAATTCTTAAATTCATGTTTTTGACTTGGTCGCTTTTCGCAACATGCTTATCCAATATACTTATGACCTGTGAATAGGGAATCCAATCCCGGGATCCCGTACAGTTGTTGATACATTTCAATCCCGGGATTAGAAGACATGATCCCGAAACTTTCGGGATTGGTTTTATTATAAAATAGAATCGTCTTAGCTTTGTAAAATAAAACGCACCCAATTGATTGTCGAATCTTTAAATATAACAAACAATGTTCCATTGTTCAATGTTTCACAAAGCACAATTAAGATAACATATTCGAAAATAAACTCTGCAGACGAAAGTTATAAAATGAAATACTAGAAGTCACTTATGGTAATAAATTACGTTTTAATGAATCCCAAAGATATTTAATTCTAAAGCATATTATAGATTACTGTAAGTGGACACTTTTGGCGATAAGAAGTTTTGTTATCAGTATGAAATGTTTCTTGTTTCTTTCTCATATTGCAATGTTGATTGATTTTTTATTTATTTTAATGCCATTTCGGCTTTGCTTTACGTTTTATGCGTTGTTATGTTTATTATTATCTGTCAAATCCAGTGTGTAGATAACTTGAGTGGTGTTTCTATTGTTCTAAATATGTATGTATATGACTATTTCTGGCTGAGGTGGTAAAACAATAATAGAGTAACTCTTTAAAATTAGACTCAACAAAAAATCACTCCTTTTAGCTCCTATATAATACCAGTGTCAAAAAATATATTTCATTATTTCTACGGTCGCATTCCCAAGATACTATAATAAAGAATATAATATAGAATAAGTTGTCTTATTAATTTTTGACCAATATTATAAATTTTATTTATAAAAATGAAATGTGTAGCACTATAAGAAAAAAATCTCCAATTTCGGGACTAGTCCCGGGATCCCGGGATCATAAAATTGTAATCCCGAAATCCCGGGATCGATATTTTGGCTCGGGATTGGATTCCCTACCTGTGAGTCAATAAGAATTTACCCTAACTGAAAGCCATTGGATGGCGTGCATGCAAACTTGTTTTAACAAAGGTATGACTAAAAAGTTTATACAATTCATCACTGTTTTGTTTTAAAAAGTATCTTATCAATAGTATTATTTTTCTGGGTGATATTCATACAATTTTTACGAGTAATTTGACAATACGAATTTTAATACAACTGTGAAGTGTATTTTTAATAATTTATAACTATCTTTACCAGGGTTTAGGGACTCCAATTACTCAAATTAGAATCTCTACCAGGGATGGGAAAACATGAGGTCAATGAGAGACACATTCCGGATTTTCATATATATTTTTGGGAGCCGTACTTAACTAACTTAGCCCAACGGAGAGCCACAATTGATCATGTCTGATCTATACTGTCAGAAATATAATTCTTCTTCACAGTGATTTTCAAATTTATAAAAACATTATTTATAGTAAATATTGCACACTTTAATGATTTAAAAAATCAAGATTATAGTACGATAAAATTTACCTTATTTATAGAATACATAAAATGATGAATATGTACAATACTGTATTTGCATGCTTAATTTTTTTTTACAAATATGCTAAATCATAATTTAAGTAAACTTCTGAAAAAAGTTGAAAAATATTTTCAATACAATGGATGATTTTAATGATTACAATTATCAGGTTTATGATATTTAATGTGTACTGAAGTCAAAAATTTATTTGTTTTGCACATACTTGGGTTTATTTACTAAGTAATTGTGTAAGTTTGTCAATGATATAATACTAAATAAACTTGGCTAAGTCGTAATTCACAATGGCTGGACAAACAATTTAGTCTAATATTTATTTACAAATTAACAAGCAATGTTTTTAAATATTACTTAGTACTATTATAAAAAGTGTTTTTTTTTTGATGAAATGTTAAAAAATGTGAATCATTATCATATTCACATATTTTCCGTATTTTCGGTTTACATTTGTACAACATTTTGATCCTTTTGTAACGCCATTTTTATTATAAACCGATTAATATGAATTGAGTATGCGAATAAAGAAAAGTTCTCGTAAATCAACTTCTTTCAAAATATTCCGTAAGGGGTTATTTATTATGTTTGCGAATAAGGATTCCAATCGACGTTCGACGTTTAAATAGATTTGATAATTGTTAGATATTCGGATATTTGGATGTTCGAATATTCAATAATTTCGAATATTATAACTCTTATGTTGTTGTGATTCATTAAATCACTAGATTTCCAAAAAGTGTACTTTTAAGAAAACTATTTTGTTTATTTAATTTAAGCAATAATCAGTCAAGTCACGTGCCGATAACAAGTACATTCATAATAAATACATCTCACTATGAATATAATATAATAATAAATATAAATACGATACATGATGAAATCCATACATTATATTATTCGAAATTTTAAGATTATAATTATTTTTCGAAATTCGAATATTTGTTTTTATGAATATAATAGAAGAATAAATATAAATACTATACATGATGAAATCCATACATTATATTATTCGAAATTTTAAGATTATAATTATTTTTCGAAATTCGAATATTTGTTTTATTAAAATTTATAATTATTATTACATTGTTCGTTATTATAATAATAACAAAATATTTAAATGGTATTGTGTTCCATATGTGATTAACTTGTCATGAGAATTGATGTATTCACCAGACATATCTCAAAGTCAAAAAAACTTGTATTTTAAGTACATACACAGATATTGTATACAGAAACGATAGACACGTTGTCAATATTTGAAGAAGAAATGAAACATCCGGCCCGTTTATTTTTCAACCAGAAAGACGTTGCTATAGAAATTCATATTAGCAAACGTAAAATGAGGTTTATGTGTGAATTTTTATACGTGGTGTGCAATTTTAATGCAATAAAAGGTGTTTATTTATTAACGAATAAATACTTAACAAAATGATTATATTGATAAATAAATATCCCGAAACATAACTTTACTAGCTCGCTATTATAAAACATTCTCAAGATGTGTGTGAATGTAATAAATTAATGATTGTTACACAAAATTTAAAAAAAATTAACACTGTATTGAAATGATATTAAAATATACCTGCTGACGAATTGGCTGAATTCGCAATGTTGTGGTTATGACTAATGCAAATTTTCTCTATGACTAAGAAAGAATATCAAGGTATACATACATGCAGCTGAGATGTTAGTTTAATCACTTATACTAAATATAAGTCAAGAGTATAAAAGAAAGTAAAAAAGGACTTGGTAAGATTATCTCTCTAAGCATCAGATGGGTGAAAGAGAATCACAGTAATCCATATTTAAAAAAATGTTTTATACTAGTTCCACGTTATCTATTAAAGGTCTGGAGCGGTCTTCCTTATCAAAAGCATTATCAGCTAATAAAAATAAAAATCGAAAAAGGATTATGTATACAAAATTAAGCAAGACTATCAACAATGTGTATCAAACATTTAATAAAAAAAAATACATTAAATTAAATACATTCAATCCTCTATCTCACCGACACTCAACCTGCAGCCTATTCAGATTTTATGCGATTAAACGAGTATTTATGATATATTTGTATTTCTGTGAACTTAAATTTATGTTATATCACTATATTAGCGGTATCTGGTCTTTTAGTTTTAGTATTGAGAGGCCTCACACACAGTTCCAGAAATTCTCGAGCCGGCCCTGGTTACGTATTATCATCAATATGATACGGCTCACGTGAATGAGTAATATTGAATTTTTCTCATTTATTTTTGATTCAAATTCTATTTTTAATTCTGGTTGAACAACCCCCATTTTACCAAAAACGTAGATCGGACAAAAGCTTTTGATATGTATATGTAACCAGTTTTCAATTATAAATATTGTTGTTCACTTTAATTATCTTGGACTAAATATATTTCGTGTTAAAAATTTCTAGGAAGAAAGAATATAAATAATTAATCCAACCGAAATTGCTTATTGTTAAGTGTGTTTGATTAAAGGATTAGTACCAAGACAACGGATTAGCATACCACTAGTGGATTTATTGGATTAGTGTTTTATAACCTCATAGATAGAAGTTTACCTGAAGTATACAAAAACTCATTTTTTTGTTTGTAGAATCTCGAATAGGCTTGTGGACATTTTTTTCCAATTGCTTCTATTTCACCCAAGTTTTCTAAGTTTTTAAATGTCAAGATATTTTTATGCATCTTTTATCAATACAATAAAGGTTCAGTGGCGGATTAAGCACTTTGGAGGCCCTAGGCGCAATAAATTTTGGAGGCCCTGCTTTTCGAATAACATAAAAGTGCTGCAAACCTCTTCGTAGAATAATAATGAATATTGAAATTAAAATGTAAGGTTTGATATAATATATGCTATCTTTGAGGCCCCCAAGATTCGAAGGCCCCAAGCGCGCGCCTCTTGCGCTTATGGGATAATCTGCCACTGTAAATGTTACAATATTAAAATGTGTTTAAACAATTGAAAGTTAGCAAAAATTAACAACATCGAGAAAATACATATATACGTTCTATAACACCTGAGCTAAGAATAATACCATAGAAATTAGACGATTCTGGGATTAAGTCCCGGTCAAGGGCGGCCTGGAGGAGGTTCGGAAAGGATCGTGCGATTCCCTTGTTAAATTTTACTTAGATCGCCGAGCCACTTGTTAAAATAACTGCAATTTATGATATATATATATACATTATCAAAGAAGGCTCAAGTAAAACGCTTGAAACATGGAGTCGGTGCGAACATATTAATTACTTCATATTCCTAGAACTTTTCAATCTTGCAATCTGAGTTAAATAAGCTTATTTTCAGCTGTAAATATTTATTATCTTTTGGGTACCACCGTTGATAGCTGAGATTAAGCGAGCCCCTTGTTAACGTATTGGCAGCTCACTGCTGGTACCGGCTTAATATTTTGTTGACAAAATGACATATGTTATTTGGACCAATTGGTCTCTTGGAAACATCAACCTCTAAATGTATTCCGTGTTACCTCTAAACACCAAAATAAATTGGTGTTTTTTGGCAGGATGCAGCCTATTAAAAGTATATTTTCCGTTGGCGCTTATCTGCTGTTTGGCGTCAACATTCCTTATAAGTCTAAATCACCCGGAGAGCAGGACCATCAAATATCCATTTTACCTGAGTTAAATGTCAATTTTCGTATTAAAATAAATTTCTTAGTATTGAAATGTGAATCAGAATCATTACGATTAGCTAGATGTGTGGTGGAAATTCAAACATGTTTTTTTTTAGTAAATTATTTTATAAGTCGATTGTCCACTCGTTTTACGAAGAATTGCTTTGATTTGATTCAGAAAGTTTACATGAATCATAAGTAGTTGCTTATTACCAAATGTTTTGATTGAATGAAAACAAATACACAAAATTAAATTCGCTATATTTTACTTGGATTAAAAATAATTTTGTAGGGTTCCTTATAAGGATTCAGGAAAGAGAAATAACTCCTTTAATCGATTAAACAGTTTAACGGAATTGGGTACTCAAGTTTTTCTCTATTATAAAACAATGAGAAGTTGATCTAACAACTTCACGAACGTTCTTATTAAAATAATATTTATGTGGTAGACATCGTATATGAAAAGTTTCTTTATCCACATTTACGGAACAGATAGTTGCCAGGTGTAAGGAAAATTATCGGATTTTTTTTCTTTAGATAATTTCTACAGAGGGAGACAAAATAGACATAGGTACGTTATACAATCCTGCTGTTTTTTTCGGAAATAAATATAATATGCTTAAATATGCAGTTCTTATACGACATTTAAAAAAAATATTATCTGGACCGGTTTCGCGGCGATTTTTCAGTGATCGTCAACAGCTACAAAATCGTACTTTAACAGTTATTAAAATCAAATAAAACGTACGCATAGACGACACTCAAACTGGGTTCGATGCAGAGGTGAATAGGGAAAGAAATTGTTTACACATAAAATAATTATTAAAAACATGCTTGAATTTTTTTGTTGCTAAAAATTGTGCAATTTTTAACAGAATCTAGAAATATGAAATAATTAAGAGTAGGATGAATTATTGAGAATATGACGCACAATGGTTGCAGTGTGACTAATATACCGCAAGAATAGATGACTGAGATCATTTATTTTATTATGCAAATAATTAGAGAATTCTAAATAGTAAATTGAACGTTTATTACTTGAATATCTTTCACAATTATAATAAAATTATAGTAAACTCATTGACACCGATGATAAAATATATGTTTTCTTGATTTTCTCCAAAAGTAAAGAGCTGTTTGCTATTATTGCACATAATGTCTTTCTTTATGTCATGAATTGACAGTTAATATCATAAAAGTGAATACTATTAACTGCTAGTTGATACTAAATCGCTTTGTTATCAGGAGTTGAAAATGTAATGAGGAGTACAGCTTTATTTTGTTGAATACATTAAATGCTTTTCGGTTGCCAAAATGTTAACAAGGTGCTCGGTTAATTTGAGAGCTACTCGCGGTGTTCAGAAGAAGAAGTGGATTTTTTATCACTTTTATAGGATGACTCGCAATAATTATGAAATAAATATGTTATTTAATATGCTTTTATGAAGTAATTATTCTAATTGCCATACATATTAAAAAAAATGAATATATCTTTTAGTATGCACGCGAAATAAATGCATTTTACGAGAAATTTTAAAATGCAACAAAGTCTTTTGTTAAGTAATACATATAAACCAACTAGATCAATTACTGTTGATCTGGCTAGCAAGGGGCTTTCCGGCCTAGATAAAATTTAACAAGGGGCTCGCGCGAGCCCCCTTCAGCCCCCACCTGGTTAAATGTTATTTTGGAATCAATATTTTATTTACACAACCGTTCATCAAATGGCAAATTATATTATAATTATTATAAAAGACTATAATAATACTATGATCAATATTTTCTATTGATCTGTTAATTCGGCGATTCAAGCCTGTATTAGTACGTAGAATGGAACGACATGACCACAGCCATTAATATATATTATAACGTTTATAAATACGATTTGAAAAAAAGTACGTACATAAAAAAAGCAATATCTGCCAAAATCCAAATTTGCATGGGAGTCCAATGATACCACTTTTCTTCACACTTCACGCACTCACAAATCCAGTTAAATAGGCAAAAACAATAACGTGAATACAGCAGAGCGAAATTAGAAACAAAAAAAAAACAACAAACTATAGGCCCGTTTCGTCTCAATGCACTTGCGACGCAGTGTCAGTCGCATGAACGCGCGAAGCACGAAACTCGAGGATCGATTTTAGTTTTCGTTGAGCACGTTATTCAACTATGCACGAACGCCAACCGTGGTGGACGGGGCGCGACTGACGCGAAGGCTGGTGCTCGACGGCAATGCCAGCTGCCAGCTGCTTCTGAAGCGGCCTCCGCTAAGCCACCAACTGCCATCGAGAGCATTGTGATGCATTCATGCACCCCTGACAAGCACATAACAATAACAACGTACAGTTTAATTCTGTTTATTGATAATCCTTCGTGGAATAAAAATATTTGTTCCTTTTTTTTTGTTTAACATAAGAAAAACGTAAAAACTATTTATATTTTAATTTTTTATATATGTGTATTTTTTTAACATGTCCGCTCCCAATGTGGAGCATATGGACTACTATCTCAACATAAGTATTTAAATGAGAACTGATTGTTACTCAGTTGCTCAACCTCTCTTTTTCCAAAGAGAGTAGAAATATAAGAATAGAGCTAGGAGAGGACTAGTCGTTAAATAATCGGTCTCGACACGCCCCGTTGATAAATTGGGATAAGTGGGAAGGGAGAATTCAAGGCTTCACATACATCCATGCCTTTGAACAGAAATTCATAAATCAATTAATAAAACTGTCCGTACTGGTATTAGAACCAGTGACCCCCGTAACCGAAGTGAACGACGTTGACCTCTCGACCATACAGGCGGCAAAATATAGACAAGATTATTAATTTAACGATTTTAAAAATAAATAAGCATTGCTAAAATCTACTAAAAAATGGCAAATTGGCAAGGAATTTCTCGAGTAAGTTCCTACAAAATTAATTATAAAACATTAAAATAGTACTTGTATGAACTAACCCACGACCACAAAGAACGTGTAAACATCAGAAGAAATATTGTCGAGCACTGTTAAAGATCTTCCCAGGTGCATTACCACTGACATTCTGGTACTACCCTTAAGGATAATAAAAGATTCATGTCCCAGTACGGGCGGTTTTATAAATTGACATTTCAATCGATATATGAATTTCTGTTCAAAGGCATGGATGTATGTGATGTCTTGAATTCCCCCCTCCTACCCATCCTATCCTATGAACGGGGCATATCGAGAGCGATTAGCTAACCACTAGTCTTGTCCTAGCCCTTTCCTTTTATTCCCTACTCTCTTTGGAAAAAGAGAGGTTGAGAAACTGAGTAACAAGCAGTTCTCGTAGAAACACTTCTGTTGAGATAAAATCCATTAGGAGCCCATATGCTCCACATTGGAAGCGGACATGGTAAAAAAAAACATATGCCATAATTATTTTTTTAATGTTGCCATAAATCATTAAAAAATGAAAACATCTACATTCATCAATTTCATAATGTAGCTATTGATATGCTTTTTCAATGTATTTATCACTTTTAGGGTGTTCACTGTCAATACTTGGTGGAAAGGCATCATATTAATAAAAACCCAATATTCCTTTTTACTTCATTCCACTTTATTATTAATAAAAGGAAGGATTGTTTTTTTATTAATATCATTTATTTATTTCACTTAGCAGTACATAGTTGCAAGGATGATTTAAGACCTTCGAAATCGAATAAATCAGAGATTTTGAATTGAATTTTTAACTTAGTTGTAATATCTACGCTGTATATTAAATAGCTTGAGATAAAAAAAAATGATTTTAAAATTCAATGCAAATATTAAACATTACTACAGTTGTATACAATCTCAATATCCTTAGGGGATGATTACCTTTGATATGGTTCTCGAAGATAGCACTGGTCGTAATGAAGGGGGGCTTAAGCGAAGAATTTGATTGAAAGTATTTTAGAAAGGGAGAGAGGAGTCTAGACATCGGCTGATGATTTAACGAAAGCAGGTTAGTGGCAGAAACTATAAAATAATATTCATTTGTAAATGAGGTCATTACGCTGTTTTTATACATCGTTACAACCCAGCGGTGGGCTGCCAAAATCTTAACAAGGGGCTCGGTAAATGTCAGCCAAAATGCCTACACATTATAGATCAGTGTTTCTCAACCTTTTTGGGCCCGTGGCCCCTTTTGAGTGTCTTATTTTATGACCCCCCCCCCCATACTTGTTTTGCACTACTGAAGTCTTATAAAGAATTTTGGGACCCGAAAGGAAACCCCATTTTTTTAGGCCTTCCCAGAATTTGAAATCCAAAATCCCAGAAATTTGCGGATATCCCAAAATGAATGTCGTGAGACTTTTTTTAGGTCTTCTTAGATATTCCAATTTCTAAAACAACAATGTACGGATTTCGAAAAATTTGCCCGTGGCCCCCCAAAATTGTACTGTGGCTACCCTAAAAAGCCCCCTGAGGCCCCATTAAGACATGCTGTAGCCCCCCCGTTGAGAAATCCTGCTTTAGACGATGCATTACCCGTAGCCCGAGGGTCACATGTGGCTCCTTTGTTTTTGTTGTTACCATTGAATGTATCATCTTTAAATTAACTAAAATAATTAAGTTTTTCATACTCGGACCGGTTAATTTTGTAAAATTTCGGCCCGTGCATACCTATAATATGTTAATAAGTACCACGAATTCTCTTTTGCGAATTCCTGTTCAAAATAGCATAACCGAATGCAACGTAAACTATCTTTCGTTTTTCTATGTATACCGCATTTTTTTACACTATGCCCGTGTAAAGAAAGGATTGAGCGTACTTAAAATTACATTTTACTTGCGGCCTGAAATCATCATTAAAAAAATGCGGCCCGCTAGATGAAACAGTTGTGTCTGTCTGCTTTACACCAAGGATTGACGATAAACACTTGATTTTATTCAAACATAACACATGCTTGATTGACAGTTGGCTTCACAACCCTTGAACATCGTTTAGCTTCTGCACGGTTAATAGAAATATTTTGCACATTTTAATATACACATGAAATTCTATGACGTTTTAATGATATCCGAAATACAGTGCCTCCAAATTTTATTGCACCTGGGGCCTCTCTTTTGCTTAACCCGCCATGCTTCTTGTGACTCAAAAAAAATGTTGATGTCTCACCTTTCTTTATTTTCAATGCAATATTCCTGCAACACCGAGTGGATTATCTGCATTATAAGATGAACTTGTATGATTAAAATTTCAAAATCGTGTACCTTGGTAGAAAGACTAGTTCGAAAAATATTTATTCCCCCTAGTTTTAAAAATTCGCCCACTTCATTACTAATAACTATTGTTATTAGCATGTAATGAATTTTAAAAACCTCAGCTCGCCATAATATCGCTTTCTTGAACAAACAAGTGACTGCTTTGGTTTATTATCTTACGTACAGATAAATAATATGTTTGTAGTTCCAGGAAGAAGGCTATAATAAAACCAAAAAGAAATGTAAGAAACCTATCCCAAAACTGCAAATAATTACAGTAAAGCATTGTATGTATGTAAGTTCATAAAAATCTAGACATCTGTTAACAATATAATATCCAACATCGGTATTTTTCAACATCTGTCAGACAAAAGACAATAAGCAACGAAGGTCTCTTTTATTAGTCAACCGAAGTAAATGTTTTTTTTGACAAAATTGAAGGGGCAATAAAGACTTCTTATGTTTCAGAATAAAATGTTACCTTCTACAGAAATTTTAGCTAGGTACTACTGATTTCATCTGAAACGAATGATTTTCTCAACTTAACAAGGGGCTCTCCGGCCGTGCCGAAATTTAACAAGGGGCTCGCGCGAGCCCCCCCGAGCCCCCTCCAGCCCATCCCTGTTACAACCTACGTAATGAGCTGACAATCTGCAAATTCTGTTTTCAGAAGACATCATTTATGATGATTCACTCTCTGTCAAAGAAGAATTGCTCGCGTGAAATGTAATTGTTAGAAGCGCTATTGTATATATTATTGAACAATTAAATTTTGATTATAAATATTTCTTGTCATTTTATTAGTAATATTTATGAGTAATCGCGAGCATGTTTTAAATTCATATACTTTAGTAATTGATGTACATAAATATTACATGATCATGTTTATGTATGATTTCAATAAACAAAATCGTATATAATATATATTGTCTATACATGGTAGCAATGATTTTCGTCAATCTTTCGTTTGTAAAAAAATGGGGTGTGGCTGTGTCATGGACACGGCTGTGTGTTGTACGTGAATACGTCTCGTAATATGTGATATTACGCCCCATTTTTACGTTGCCGGCACTGCTTGACTTGGTCATATGGTTTTTTAATGGTACCATTCGATTGCTCTTGAGAAGCCCTTTCCAACCGTATGCGATCTTTGTATTTCGACTTGGCTTTTTGACGCGTTAAGCCCGACATTATATATTTTTGATTTTTTTAAAACACCTCATTATAGTCACAGTCACAATATTACACTAATGTTTTATATATAATCGAGAGCTAACGATTGAAACTTAAACGAACATCGTAACTTCTTAGAGTCAAAAGTTATAGTAAATAGAAATCTCGATACGTAGCAAAATTACCTCAAAATGGCGGCGCTTCCCCCTCACCCCTCGCGATGTATAACAGTTTTTTTAATAACGTAATAAATTCTTTGATTCTTTAGCTATCCAGTGGTGTAATTTTGGATAGCAATGACAGATATGAAGCTGCAACACCAAACTGTATCCCCCGATTTTTTTTGATTGCCTCCATAGGGAAGCAATTTTAAAGACGTATTCACGTCAAAAATAGCACCCTTTTTGTATTTATTCCACATTTTTAACTAAGCGACCATTATCAACTAACGATAATGCTCGCAACAAGCTAAACCGTTTCTGATCTTTATTCAAAAATACGAAATAGGCACAAAAAGTGTTTTATTTTTTATTAATATAATGCCTATTCACTAAGTATTGATAATGAACACCCTAATAATATTTTGTTCGTTTATTCACTACTAAATTGACAATCCCTTAATTAACAATCTGTCACAAACCTATGTTTATATCCGTACTCTCTTCGAATAAGAGAGGTTGAGCAACTGAGTATCATTTAGTTCTCATAGAAAAGATATCCTCCATTAAGAGTCAAATGTAGAGATAATGGTTTTTTAAAAAATGAATATTAAAAGACCTCTCCAAAATTATGAGAAATAATGACAGATTTTTACGACATGTATCAGCAGTGGCGGATTATCCTATAAGCGCATGAGGCGCGCGCTTGGGGCCTCTGAACCTTAGGGGCCTCAAAAATGGTTTATATTATATAACCCATATATTTTTGGTTCAGATTTTTATATATTTTACATGAATTTTTATGTTATCCAAAAAACAGGGCCTTCAAATTTTATCGCACCTGGGGCCTCTCTTGTGCTTAAACCGCCACTGCATGTATGATGGAATCTAACAAAGTGAGAAGGTGATCTTTGACAAACGTAATATGATCATTTATTATCAAACGTATTATTTGATATTTGAATATGCAATACCCACCTAATAGGCGACACACAATTCGTCAGTGATTGTTGATTTTAAAAAAATACAACTGACGTCTTGTGTGAGAATGTATAATAACATATAATGTTCACCTGTAGTAACACTCATATTATTCTAGATTAATTTGATCGCTTAACATATCGACTGTGGAAAGGAAAAAGGAGGCAACCCACACATATAAAATTTTACAGGAGGCTCAAAAAACGTGTTTTGATCATTTTGGGTCATATGCAAATTATGAATTATACACAACCTTGAATTGCACGGAGACTTCTAAACTGGTGTTTATTTGACATAATCTAATATTTATTAAAGAAATTGTCTAGGAAAAATCTTTATTTCAGTCTTTTTTCTTGGTTTTAATTTTTTACAAGGTCATCTTTTTCAAACTTTAAAGCTAAATTTAGATACTAATTCGGCATTTGCTGCTTGCATCCTTTTGATAGAACGTGTATCAAATTTGAAACACTGTGATTATCGAAAAAAAACCTGTTTTGAAAAAACTGTGGGTTACGTCCTATTCCTTTCCACAGTCGATATTATGCTAAATCGTCTATAGGTTTCGATGGGTTATTTAAAAATAAATTACGCCGAAACCAACTCGAAAGAAATAACATTATATAAACAAAATAATGAGGTAGATTTATTTTTAATGTTTTGATCCCTCGCATGTCTAGATTAATCGACATGCATATGCAAATGTGTAAATTCCCCGAACTTGATAAAAATTACATTCTTATTTTTTGTACAGGAATACAGTTTTTTATACACTCCAATACATGTTGACTCGCTGAGCGGAAATGCTTTGTGTAGTTATTCACATTATTAATATTATACTTTTTGCAATCCAACAGCGATAAGCAATAGGTGTTTAAATATTGATTGGAAGGCGGTAAAAAATACCTTAAGTTTATTCCATGATAAATATATTATCTTCGACTCTTTTTTTATACTGTAGATTCGTAACACAAAAAACCTTGTTAAAAAAACAGCATTGTGGAATAGCAAATCGTGTAAAAACATAATAAGAAAAAAAAAAAAATTTTTGACTTTTATGAGGGACTGGACATAAATCACTTTCATCATTGTAAGGGTCTAATGAAATCTTTTGTTTTTTTTATAACTGTCTTGTGTTGTTGAATTTCTTGTTATTAGGAAAACGTTTATCTGCTTCTGTAAATTTTGTTTTTGGAAATCGTACAAACAATTCGTTAAAAAATATGTTATGTGTTTTTTTTAGTGGAAATTGGCTATTTCAAACTCCCGTAAAAATGAATTAAGTGTATATAAATGTTTCGTCCAAAGACATAAAGATGGGTATCCAATAATAGATGAACATTTCTTCTCAAAATTAAGGTTTTTTTAAATTTAAGTTACGATTTTCCAGTTTTTATTTTTTTTAAATGTATTAGTGATAATGTAGTCATTTAATTAGTGGACACTTAGACGTAGACCGTCCAGGCCAGGGATGGGCTAGAGGGGGGCTCGCTCGAGCCCCTTGTTAAAATTTTGCGTGGTCGGCGAGCCCCTTGTTAAGTTAAGAAAATCATTAATTTAAGATCAAATCAGCACATAATTGCAATTTCTTATAAATTGTAATACAAAACAGAAGACTTTGTTGCTCCTCCATTTTTTTAATTGAAGAAGCAAAAAAAAACAACTAACGGGCCGCAAAAAAGCCAGTGAGCCACGTCATATGCATCATCTATGGTATGAAGACATTATGGCTGAGATTTACCGAGCCCCTTGTTAACATATTACCAGCCCACCGCTGGTCCAGGCCCAATATCAACTTGACTATATCTGCAGATATCTCGATCCAGAGTCATCGTTATTCATGTCGTCTACTCGTATCTAGTGAGAGCTACTGAGATGTCAAGGTTTAAGAATCGGGTAAAAGGAAACCGCACAACAACGCATTGGACATCAAAATCTCGGAAACTGATGCTTCTTTAATTCAATGGCTGCCACAGACGAGATATCTCGTAAATTTTTTCGTGCTCAACACGCCAGAGACAAGTTATCTCGTCAATAACTAATTAAATTAATAGTTGCAAATTATAGTTGGCGAGCTAGGTAATTACTATTAATTATCAAAAAGCTAATAAAATTTCTTGATAATTTGTTAAGAAAATAATTCTATCGTTGTCCTGCTTTTAATATTTTCGCAGATCACGCATCTACATAGTCGTCGGTCGTAAACAGTTACTGATGTTATGTATACGCCCCACCATTCATTGTTAAATATTGAGAAGTTGTGACATGCCGTAATTATAACTTATCTAATTTACTTGCACTATTGATTCTCGAATATTATGTAAAGATGCAATACACATCTTAGCTATTATCATAAACACACATCCGCCAATGATTGATAAAGATTTATTAATAAGAATTAGTTTATTAGTTTTTATCACAAACAAATGTCCATCAATGATAATTAAATACCAATACTCATTTCTTATTAAAATAAAAAACTATCATTTACAAACATTAACAATGATTGGTACTGTCAAAAAGCTTTCGATGTATATAAACCAAAACTAACTTGAAATATAAGAAGTACTAACCTAAGGGTCCAGTAGTTTGATTATGTATTCTGATTTTTAATCAAGGCATATTATTATAATATTGTTTGTATAAACTTATGCTATAATACAAAGTGAAACATCTACAATTAATAAAGTGTTTTATAAAATCCTTAACACTGACGTTAAACGTTAAAGTTAAACGACGACGTCAGTAAATAGCTCGTCCGCCGTTGTTCTTTTATTTTTATACAAAACAATGATCAAAGAATTTGATTTTTATCGTTTTTTTTAAAATATGTAGCATACAATAGGTAAACGGCAAAACTTCCCCTATAAATCATATTGTATTTAGAAAAATACCTGACTGGCGCTTTTGGGTAAAGTTTATTTATTTTATTGTTTTTCTGATCCCATATAGCAATTATATCATGGTGATAACAAACACACTAAAGAAATTACCGCACACGTGGAAAAAAAAGATCAAATGAGAGTCAAATAAAAAAAATCGGTACTGAAGAAATGGTTGTGATTTCAAAATGAAATCCGTTAGAGCAGTTGAAACAATACTTTTTATCTTTTTGTTTTCATTCATTCATTCTCCCAGTAAACATGTCACATAATATTCAAGACAGCGTTATTGATATTCGACCTTATATGATGATTGAATGTCTAATGATTGGGACGTGGTAAATTTGAGATCTATGTAACACAGCGTTGTCATAACATGGTTAACGGTAAAAGATTCCACATATAACACAAAACAATTAAAGTTTTATAATACTTAAAGATTAATTTTTGTGTGAAAGATGTGTCCCGCTAAGTTATGCAACAAGTGAAATAGCACAGCGATCGATGGTTTGTTGACCGCTGGTCTAATAAATGTTGAAATTATATAAACGTTACTATAAATCATAAAAATACACCAGTCGAATACAACAATTTTAATATATTTCACATCAATCAATAATAATTAATCCTTACCAAAATGAAATATTTCAGATAGACTTAGTACCACGCATGAATAGCCAGAAGTTTTTTCTATTTCCGTTTGGTTTTTATCTAACATGAGCAAACATAATGGGTCTACAGTGAGTTCTAGTTTAGAACATTGTTAGACGCTGTTGTCTATGATTAATACATTTAATGTTGTGCAAGAATATTCCAGTACAAGATCACACAAGCTCGGCGCGGCGTGAGTAATCTTAAAAAAACGGACCGATTCGACATCAACTGACTATGTTATAACTTATCACATGCGGTTTGTGAACATCTCATAATAATATATTGTCAGCGTTTATACTTGTACATATTTTTAAATGTTATATTGTACATTACTTCACAATAGAAGTCTGCACGGGTCGAAATTTGATGGAATTACGCGGACCGGGCCCGGCCCGAAGCTCAAATTTAAATTCATATAATGTATGATATACCTATTGAACTGTTAATTAAAAAAATAATAGAAGACGTATCTGGCATAAAGAACTGTCGAAATTCCTCATTTTGCATATCATTTAATATCATAATACTATGTATATGGTGAGTCTCAGAATGTATATGTTTTCACCAAACCATTATCATTGTCTGACTTCCTTTTCATAACAGGACTCAATTTTGTGTAAACTGTTTATGACAATTGTTTCAAATTGAAAAATTGTTTTGATGTTTACATCAATATGGGTCATCATGCGTGCACTTGTACAATAATCCTAAGTTGGGTCTTTTTGGACTTAAAAGAAAAATACAGGAGAGCAGAAAAGTTGAAACCAAAGAGGCAGTGACGTTTCTAAGCAATGTGCCGCCCCTAGGCTGAGTTTAAAATAGGGTCCGTAATATTAAAAAAAAAATATTTTAAAATTACATTACACTTGAATGCCCTAAAGCCAAAAGAATAAAAGTTTTATGTTTTTTTTTTTAATAAGCTTTATGCTATTTTTAGTTTAATTTTTATTAAAAACAGATACATATTGGCAGTCATCTAACCTAACATTACCGTTAGAGTTTTGAAAATCAATTATAATAATAATAAAAAAAAAATACAAAACTTAGTTCTAAAACGAATTGTCAGGTAATATTTACAATGTTTTTTTAAAAGCTATGGTCAGTTTTTCTACACGAAAGAAATATCTAATAAAAAATGAATTATTTATAAATAATTTTTTTGAATTGTATTTTATATGCGTTTTTTCAAGACCATAACCATCTTCACCATGCAAATTGGGTACGTATTCATTGTAGTGTGCAGCTCATGTTAAGTCCTGACATCCTTAACCTCAAGACTCCTTTTACAATTGAAGATTGTCAGAAACCTGCCGGCATCCATTACCACAGTCTCCTTCCATAGTATTCGCAGCTTTCCAACTGGTCTGTTTCCATATAGGATCATTTCGAGAATGTTTTTGGCACCAGCGGCTCCGGCAAACGCTTGTCATGGTCTGCCCAGTCTAACCATCGTGGTTGAATAACGGTGGATAGTTTTGAGTGTTTGTATAAGACATATTGCACGATGCGATCCGTAATTCTCTACATTCCACTTTTCAGATAGGGGACATTTCCACTTGCTATCCACTACATAAAATAATATATTTTTATCCTAAAATCATTTCCCAATACATAATATTCTTATGATAATTGATTCTGACGACCACCTGTAATTACAAACATCTATAGACTTTTAAACTATTCCTCATTTATCAAACCAGTAGTGGCGGATTACCCTATAAGCAATCGAGGCGCGCGCTGGGGCCTCAGAATCTTAGGGGCCTCAAAAACAGCTCGAAGTAACTCACATACTTTTTTTAGATTTAGATATATTTTAATTATTTTAATTGGAAAGTTATAAAGTTTTTATATTAAAACAGGGCCTACACATTTTATTGCGCTTATGTGTCGCCCATTTGCTTCATTCACCACTGATTGTTCTGATTAAGGCATACGCCGAAGCATATACGATTTTTTTTTATTTTTTTTTACCATGTCCACTCCCAATATGGAGCATATGGACTCCTAATGGAGTTTATCTCAAGAGAAATGTTTCTATGAGAACTGCTTTTTACTCAGTTGCTCAACCTCTCTTTTTCCAAAGAGAGTAGGAATATAAGGAAAAGGGCTAGGACAGGACTAGTTCTTAGCTAATCGCTCTCGATACGCCCCGTTCATAGGATAATATGGGTGGGAGGGGGGAATTCAAGACATCACATACATCCATGCTTTTGAACAGAAATTCATAAATCGATTGAAAAATAAATTTATAAAACTGCTAACTATTAACTAACTAAGCGAAACAGCTCGAAGTAAAATAAGTAACCCATATACTTTTTGTTCAGATTTGAATATATTTTTAGTATTTATTTTTATGATATCCGTAAAACAGGGCCTCTAAATTATATTGTGGCATCCCATGCGCTTAATCCGCCTCTGCAAATCAGCTAAAATAATGATAGATAGCCGAAAATATGAAGGCTTGTAATTTACAAACAAATATATATGTATTTTTGCATGATTCGCTCCAATTATATAATAATAATATACCTTAATCACCTTTCGAGATTCATCTGTGTTTATGATTTAGCGTGCGGCAGGCGAGCCAACTGAAGTAGCATTTTGTTTTACAGTACAGATTTGGTCTGATTTTGATAACGCTACATTGAAGAGTAGCAAACGCCTACACTGGCGGACTACCCGTGGTACTCAAAGATAAATGTTTATACACTTCAGCCGAGTAAATTGGTTTTTTTCTGTACATCGCATCATCTTTATTGTTTGTTCTAAAGTGGTAACTACGAACATTTTACGCGTTTTTTGAGATTTGACTGACGGTAAATTATCACGTAACCATTCGCGGATTAAGCACACGAGAGACCCCAGACGCAATAAAATTTGGAGGCCCTGTTTTTCGGATAACATAAAAACGTCAGAAAATTCCAAGTAAAATAATAAAAATGTATTAAAATTTGAACATCACGTATATGGGTTATATATTGTAAGCTATTTTTGAAGCCCTTAAAATTCGAAGGCCCCAAGGCCATTCGCTTGTAGGATAATCCACCAATACACGTAACAGAAATATATGACAAAAAATAAGTTTTTATCTTTCAAATACAAGTGCTTCATATGAGAAAATATTTCAAAGATCACATTTTTTTAACCTGACTTGCTTGGTACTCGCTGAAAACGATAATTTTTGTTGTTGTACATTTCGCGTCTATTAAAAGCTTAATTAAGACAAAGTGGTCGAGTGCTCAATGCCGTTGGCTATGGTCACAGTGCTTACGGTATCGAATCCCAGGAAAGACATTTTTTTTAAAATTGATCTTTCAATCGGTTTATGGATTTCTGTTTGACGGCATGAATGCCCGTAATGTTTAAAAAATCATCCTAACCTAAAGAGAGTTTGAACATCTGAGTAACAGGCAGTTTTCGTGGAAAGTCTCTGTTGCTCCCCAGAGCCCCTTGTGAGTCCATATGCTCCACATTGGGATTGGACCTTTATAATATCCGATATATTATTGAGGAAAGTACTTGTTTAATATTTCAGGTAATTATTTTTAAATGAATTTATACACCAAAAGTAAAATCTAAGAACTGGATATTATTTTTCTATTTCAAATAATAAAATACTATTTTTTACTAATTCCACTTTTATTTAATATGATCAGGGCCGGCTTCGTTCATAAGTGCATTATCTAAATTAATATTTCACTACCGTGCTACTTACCGAAGCATCCACTTGCTTCTCAGCAACAAGAAGTTAGTGAATGGCAAAAAACTGCGTTCAATGATCTGCAATTCTTTTCATGTGAGTGATGACGATTAGGCCTGGAAAAAGCCTCACAGGCAAATCGGTAAATGAGTAATTATTGGCTTAGTGCAAAAACAGAGATCAAAATGATAGCCGAGTGTTTCTCGCTATTGATTTGATGATATGGGCTGTTGTATTTGAATTTGGAATGATAAATTGTTTTACTGATCACACGATAGAGGTCGTCTCTTATACATACAAAGTTCAAGGATAGATAATTTATAACAAAAGGTTTTTCAATGCGGTCATGCTAAAATATTTTGTAGTTTACAAATAAAACATAACTTGTTTAGTATACAGCTTGGCAATTTATCTTAATTCCGATATTGTGTATTTGGAGTAACTTTGCTTTGATCGACCCCCTGTTAATTTTTCTCACACAGAAAGCCCATTGTTGTTTAATATTTTGATATATTAGCAAGTCTTGCATTGTTTGCGAATGAACAAATCAAAGTGATCTAATATTACTTGTAGTGAACGAAGCTTAGGCTACGCGTATGCTGAAACGAAGGCGACGCAATACAGTGGACCACACTGCTACGCAGGCACGTGAGACGCACGCGGCTGCCCTGTGTTTGTTTCAATTTGGAAATGTTATTTCAAGTTCACCCCGAAAATGAACGACAATGTTGAATTAATACTACTCATGTGTCACTTGGCAGCTGTCACAGCATACACTGGTTAGGCATGTTTGTTTCGCCTGCCTGCACCTGTCAATTCTATGCTGCCCTGCACTGCGTCACATGCGTCTCATCGTACGGTTAATTTTATGGAAATATTATTAGAATCGTTATAAATCACTTGTATTTCGACTTTTAAGCTGTTTGACAATAGGACGGTGTAATAAAACAAATTACTCGCGGAGAATCCAATAACGATATAACCACGAGTCATTTGATTTCCCAATATGTCACTGCTTTGTCAATGTCAAACTATGTGAGAAAACAGATGACTCAATAATGAATGAAACGAATTTAAGCAGAGGGCCATTCTACACGAAGTGATCCATTATTTATACTAGTAAATAAATATTTACGCATAAAAAAAACCACATTCAATGATGATTAGGACCGGTTTCGCTCGGTGTAGCTTTTTCTACTAAGATCAGTTGAACATTCCCGTAAAGTTACTATGAGGTAAATACGTTCAAACCACTTGGTAACGATAGCGTAAATAATCCGATTAGCCTTCTGGACAGGGCCGGCGCCACCATATAGGCGAAATAAGCAATCGCCGAGGGCGCAAATCATTAGGGGGCGCATAAATTGTGAAATCATTTTTTTTTAATAATCTAATAACAAATAATATAACTTTTTAAAGCTTATATCTGTTCGTTTTAATTATGTATCGTATTGTATATACCTAAAAAGAATGAGCGACTGAGTAACAAATAGTTCTCGTAAAAAACTTGTGTAGAGATACCTTCATTAGGAGACCATATGATACACATTGAGAGCGGACATGCATATAAAAAAAAACTATTATATAGTTTGTTAACAAGGAGGCGCACCAATAACCGTTACTTAGGGCGCCAAATAACCTCACGCCGGTACTGCTTCTATAGAAAACGTTTAATTTGACACAGTAATTCTTTCAATAAAATTTTGAATATCCTTTGAAAAATAATATTAAATCATTTAGTAGATAGTAAATATTAATTAACGTGTTAATAAAAATCAAATATTAACGGAAAGGGATTATATATTCAAAAATAAAACACAATTTAATCGAATTCTCATGACGTGCTTTATTTACCACGAGTATTTTTAAGCTGATAAGTTGAATTAAATGTCAGTGTAGTTTTGTGATTAATATAGTAAAATGCATTCAATTAAAATTTGGTAAGCAACAACGAAAAACAATGTAAAAGCATAATATACAGACAGTGTTATGAGTAAAATAGTAATTGTATAGTATATATTATTATTATGCACTAAGAAAATTTAATGAAATCGTTGTAATTTTCGATTCATTTTACAAGGCACTCGCCTCAGTCACTCGCGAACGTAAGGGATTTTTATGTACAAATAAATAATTGTTGTACGCAGCGAAAGAATGCAACATCTTTCATTGATAAATAAAAACAGGTTATCAACACGGCGAACGATTTGAATTGAATGCTATCCCGGTAAGATTGAATCCAAAGAACGTGGTCTGACGGGTTGTGGTCGGTGGATCTATTTTTTTTGTTTTGTTGTGTGTTTGTTCAATATTGTAGATCACAACGTTCGACATTGTTTGTTACACAGATGCTTTATTTGTAATTCATGTCCATTAATAACACAAATACAATTTTCACGTATTGTTGTTTTTAAGTCGGCATTATTTATGAAAATTTGGAAGACGCACGTAATGACGTTAACAAATCTTTATAGTTATTTGTTTAATAAGATTTTTTGATATCGATTGTTATTTCAGTGATTCAAGGACAAGGTCTGACAACCATAATGCTGGCCATTCACCTGGGAACAAGTGATCCTGAACATTTACGTTATGTCTCGGGAAAAATATCCCAAAACATGTTGTTGAACACACGAGGGGTCACAGAAATGTTACCCGTTGAGGTTATGTTGGTCAGTTTTGCTTCCGAACGCACGTTATTTGATTTTATTGGATTTAAACAATGCGTGTAAAGTTATTTACTAATTTTTATAAGCTTCCTACAATGAAAATTCAATTATTTTATCATCCACGATGACAGCTTATACACCATAGAAAATATAATATAAGTCATAGAGTAATATAACTTGTGCAAAGGCGTTTATTTTGACAGATGTTACCATTAAGAGACATTTCAAAGTTGAACATAAACTTCTAAAATAACGCCCGAAGAGTTTATGATGATCAGTGATTTCTACGTATATATTCTCTCAATATATATTGTTGAAATATGAATACTAGTGATGAAGTAAAATAATTTGACTTTGACAGTTCGTCTTCAACTGCGCGCGCATCGAATGTTCCGTATGCGCTTGTTTCCAGACCTTGAACATGGGAACCTATCTCGGGTCACGTGAAATGTTCCACGATATGACGTGAAGATGTAAATTTTGTTCTCTAGTGAATGGCGGTTATAGCAAAAATATTGTGACCTTGTAACGTACTACCAATAGCCGAGTAGTAAAACCATCGGACACTGGTTTCCATCAATTATGTTAAACATTGGCGAGACTCTTATCTGATGACAATTATCTGTGAATCACTCCAGCTATATTTGCATAAAAAAGCAATTGAAACAAAACATAGATAACTAATTTTGAATAGAATGTGTTAAATAACATAAATTGATTATTGTGAATCAGCGGGTAAAAATTTAAGAAATAGCCATTGAAAAATATTTTATAATCCGTATAAAATTTAATTGATTTACCAATAAGAATAGACTTGTTTTAATTGCCAGTAAAATAATATTTCATACAAGAAAAATGATTAAATTATTCATTTAAAACTGTGGGTATACACGAATGACCTCGAAAATATGACCACAATGGAATAATAATCGGATATGAAATTTTATATTTTCTAGTTTTATTGTAAAACAAATACTCATTTAGATTGTTTTCAATTGTATATTTTAAGAATATGAATTAACACATATTATCATTTCCCGTAGCATGCGAAATTTTAGGTGTTTTAATTTTTGAACTACCATACGATGTATGCCCTTTTGCTTTTTGACTACATTCTTTTAAATTATATAGCTTTCATGAAACTATTTATGTTGTCGCCCAGCTTAAAAGTAGGGAATACTGATATAAAGTAGTTTAATTGATGTGAAATATAAGGTTTACATTACATTATATGATTATGTATACCTTGACAACGAGCTGTTTAATATCGTAAAAGGGTAGTAACTATTGAGATGCATTTATATACATTTTGCTTCTTTTAATAAACCATATAAACTCTCGCAGCGGTGAGCTGCCAATACGTAAACAAGAGGCTCGTTTAATCTCAAAACCACGCGATGCGCCGGGAAAGAATGGATTTTTTAATCACTCTTGTAATAATTCTTAAAGAAATAAAATGTTACTAAAAATGTTACTGTGTATTCTGAATTGATGTCATCAAAAAATTCAAAAATGACAAAAGTTGACATACATACGTGCTTGTAAAAAATGAACAACGATATATTAATCAAAACTAAAATGGAATATTATCATAATAATATTGAGTAATATTAATTATTAATATGTATCAAAACTGTGTAGGCAAGACGAAGATTAAGCTCAGTGGTTTCCAAACTTATTATGCTCGTGGACCCCTCTTAAAGCAAAAGCCTGACCATGGACCTCCAAGTGAAATAATAAATTTAATTTTAATGCCTTGATTGGAAAATTGAGATGGCATTTATGTAGTATTTGTTAAAATTATAAATTTTCTTTTAAAATACAAAAACACATTTTTTTCATTGAGATAGAGAAACCTGAATATTAGATTATTTATATTTGACTCAATATTTTTCAGTTATATCCGTAAGTCTCCACGAGTACTTATATTCAGCCGGGGTTTTATTTTATTCGCGATGAAGTTCATAACTGCTATAAACCCATGTTCTTCTAAATAGGAAGACGAGAAACCAATCAAAATTTTCCCATAATGTTGGATTTAAAACTGGCATCTGTTTTTGTAACCAGAATTTGTGGTATCTTTATTCAAACATTGGTTTCAGCTACTCATAACAAAAAAACGGTCAGGAATATTTTTACATTCATTCTTTCGTGAATCCTCTGACGTTGTCCAAGCACTCCCAAATGATTTTTAAGTTGTCACGAACCCCCTTAGTGGTCTCAACTCTCAAGAGCCCCTGGGTTTCTGTAGGAACCACTTTGGGAACCACTGAATTCTAACTAAATGAATAAGTGTGTCGTGACAAGTAAGCCCACGGTTATAAGATTATTATTATAAGTGGAGATATTATATTATATTAGGTGTATAATAGTTTATTGAAAAAATATAATAGTGGAGTGTTTGTACAAGGAGATTGCGAGGAGGATGGGAGGTAATCAGATTGATAAATCATTCTGACAACGAATTATATTATTTCAATTTTCGTTTTCATTTTAGTAATAAATTGTTTTGCAACAAAGATTATATCAAAATCGTGACATTGCCACATTAATTTTACAGTTATGTTACTAACATTATTAAATATTGCCATACTAATTAAGTGAGGATCATATTAAAAACAATTATAAGTTATTTCATTTACCATGTATTGATAATTGATTGTCAAAACAGCAGCAGTTTAATGTAAAAGTGTCAAAATGACATGAATGAAAAGGGTGGATTATTAAGCTCTTTTTTTCAATATCTTTGAATATGCCTTTAAAGTCGATATAAACAGTGGTGTAGTGGTAAAAAAATAGGTACTAGGTCGGTCATTGATTTCTTCCCTATTTTTTTATATCCGTCCGAAGATAAAAAAAAACCACAAGTTTTAACAATTAAATCAATAAAAAACGCGCAATTGATTTTTTTCTTAAAAGAGAGGTGGTATTTCTTCACATTATATGTATACATTTATTTTTATTTTTGTAAAATCCGTCGGGTAGATCAATTTTTATATAATGCTTTTAAATTTTTAAATAGTATTTTAAATATAGGTATGTACTTGAAAATTATGTTACAAGTCAAAAGGCTAATTTTCAGGACCCAGGTCGCCGACCTGGCCCCACTACACCACTGGATATAAACATAATGATAGATATACCAATATGTCACTAATCAAGTACGCTAGAAGAGTTATATCCTCTATTATTATACGTTTAGTTTTGCATAACAGTATTTTTTTATTACAATATACAAAAAGTTCTTAGTTATAAAAATATTATTTTATATATATGAAGTTGATAGCTATTTCGGCGTATTCTCTAATCAGAACAATCAGTGGCGGATGAAGCCTATGAGAGACACATAAGCACAATAAAATTTGTAGGCCCTGTTTTTCGAATAACATGAAAACTTTATAATCTTCCAAGTAAAATAATAAAAAAATATCAAAATTATAAAAAGTATGTGGGTTACATATGTTACTTTAAGTTATTTTGAGGGCCCTAAAATTCGTAGGCCCTAAACTGACGCCTCATTCGCTTATAGAGTAATCCGCCAGCGAGAAAAATGATTAAACTTACATTAACTCTGCTATATAAACTGGCTTAGAAAAGATCTACAATATATCCTGTCATTCAATCTATATAAATTTGGACATTAGAGTCTCTTCTAAGCCAGTATATATATAGCTGAGTTAATGTAAGCTTTAACATATGTAGTTCTGATGAAGGCATATGCCGAAATAACTATCAACTATTTATGAAATAATATTTGTAGAACTAAAATACTTTGTTATTTTTTTTATCCCATTGTAATGGAGTCTACCAAGTTAATATCAATTCAATCAATATAGAAGAAATACCACAGTTAAGTAAGACATCAATAAAATCAAATATATTATCAATAGCACGAATGCTTGTAAAAAAAATATTTGTCCACTTTTTTCAACTAAAGACGAATCACCGTCAACATTAAATGACAGTTTGGCTAATTGATTATCGTTATTTTATCTTTTAGATCCACAAAATATGAATTAATTTTAAATTAAATTAATATTTCAGATACTATCAGCGAGAGCCGTAAGAACGATACAATTTGAAACATTCTTTCTTCGTTTGAACGATTTTTATTTATGTTTTTTTCCCCAAATTTCCTGGAAAGCATTATGTTAGTAATGATCCCCGATGTTACGTTTTAATGTGAGAAACAAAGTGGGTTGCAAAGACTGATCTAGGACATGGGCGTAAAAGTTTTTTTCTTTTCAAGTAACTCTCTAGTAATTTGAAGTTAATCTCTACTCTCTAGTGACACATTGGCATTTAACAAGAATATTTTGTCAGTTTTATTTCTTACAAGGACTCGCTACTGCTAAAACTAAAAACAAAGTAAGGAAAAAGCATTCTTAAAATAATAAAACTGATTGAAAGCAGAGACTATCAGACTCCGCACACGCTTAGGGCCGGCCCTGGATACTATACATAATTTACAAGAAAAAAAGTTGCCATATGGAAAAAAAGGTTAAGCTTAAACATAGCTAATCAAATAGTAAACATTAGCTTGCTCTTTTTTTATTAAATTTATTAGAATCAAAAATAAATATGGCTCGTATTTTTCCGGTCAGAATTTATATTAAATAGTCATAATATATCGGTTAATGTAAATAGTCATAATTTAAATGAAATTGAAAAAAACCCAATCTAAACTAACCTAACCAAAATAGGTATAAAATATTCTGACTGTACAATTTATTCCCAATAAATAATATTAATCGTCATTTGAAGCAAACATTGTTTTGTTTTCAAATTAAACCTATTTGAAAAGTAAATATTTAACCACAGTCAATCAGAGACAAGTCAGACAAAAGCCAATCATAATCGAATTAAATAACGATTTTTGTTTTATAATATGTAAGATTAAGAAGACATTTTAAAATTATTTAATCAATTACAACTTACAACTAATTTAATTTGTACACATATTTTATACGAACACAGACAAGAAAATGGACCGTTGTTTTAAAAGATTATAATAAATTTATTTAATTACATTTATTTATTGTCAGAACGTGAGACAGCCAGACTAAATAAATATATAAAGATGTTAATTTTAATGGAGATATGAGACCACTAGCTATTATTCTATTGATCAGTATCTTTGAAAATATTATTATATTTAAAAAAAAATATGTTAATCTAAAGAAATAATATTTAATGTGTTTCAAGTTCACTGAACCCTTTTTTCAAGTTATTTTTGCTCTGCAATTCTCGTAACGTACATCGAGGAAAAATAGTACAGGTAACATAATGGATCAATATTTTTAAATACAGTTGAAATTAAAGTAAGAATATTGGTTACAGTTATTGACCAGGCCTGCCGGTAATAGAAAATCGACTTATTTTTGGGATCAGTTATTGGCAACCATTATAATAACATTTTACAAAATATATGTTCAACGCCTACAAGATAATTATCAATAATACATTTAAAAATAGCTAACCAATTCACTAAGCATTTTATTTGATATTCCTATGAACGTTTTATATACATTTAAACTGAAGTTATGTCCTGCGATATTTACAAGAAATCACACTTATTTTACAATAACGGTCAATTTGTTAAATACAATGTAGTTTTGAGGTTGTTTTACGATGCCAAATATTACAGTACATATTGTGTTTTTCCTATGGAAGAACACTTAGTGAGTTTTTTAAAAAATAAATTAGCTTGTAGAAAAGTTGGTTTCATATCTTATAAAACTAGAATTTATCTGCAAGTGACCAATAATTCAGGATAGACATCAAAATCATACATATCACCAAACAAAACCCGATTGAAAAATATTTATGAAACTGCCCCTACTGGAATTTGAGTTCGCGGGGCGCGCAGTCGAAGCCAACGATGTTGACCATTCGACCACGTACCCGAATAACAATAAAGTGAAAACTTTAATAAAAAAACAATTAATGAAAAAAGTATCTATTCGTCATGTTATGTCAGTAATTTCAATCGGTTTTTGTTATGCTTATCTGTATAGTTTGATGTTGTGTTCCTAATGCTAGTTCGTTCCTCTAGAAGACATGGTGAATGTTTCAACACGATATGTAATTCCCTAGATGAGGTATGGAATGCTTGAAAGGATGGTATTCTAGTTCTATTCTAGACTACCGGTAGACATTTACATTATGCAAATGTAGGAATTCGACGCGTGGCGTGGGTGGTTGGGATACTGATGTAATTGTATCAATTTTAAAGACTCGCTGCAAAATGTTGTATATTATATGAACTCTATTCTTATCCTTAACCAATAATCAAATGAGTATGGATATTTTAAGTGATTGAATTTTAATCAAAATTAGTTCGCTTCATTAATAATATATATATTAAGAACCACAATCATAATAAATTGTGAGTAAATAAATATTAGATGTTAACTTGAGGGAAAATATAGCATGAATTGTTTCTCAATTAGTCAATCGAATTTTTTTCGACTATTTCGCCTATTTGAAGATGCTTCTCAAAGACGCGAAACAAATGGCACACATTGTAACACAAGTGGAATAAAAAACTTATCAAATTTAATTTTATACCAGTAATTCTGTTTGATTTGTAATTACGATGTACATTTTTTTTGCTTAGAAAATATTTTTCAAAATTATTCAATAAAACTACGTAAAAAAAATGCTTTTCAGTAAGTTAATAATGAGCCAGATTAAGCTGATAGCAGTTATTAAAATTAGATATATGTAGACATTTTAGTATTCAAAAAGACAATCACTAAAATATTTTACATTTCAACTCTAAATTAAGTGTTATATGTAGTTTTGGCCTAATATTACTACTCATTTAATTATTTTTTATATTATTTTGTTAATTTGTAGTTGGAAGGCACTAGACACAAAAATAAATGTCATTGCAGAAAATATTGTAGTACATAAAACAGTTGTTATTAAACTTTTTCAGCTGTAATGCCATGTATTGTTCTTTTCATTTTACAATGTACATTTAACATAAATACGGTGTTTTTGGTGAATAAAATTAATTGATAATTTTCTTGAAAAATATTTCTCCCTTCAATGTCTCCTATTAGTATAAGTATCCCTGTAAGTGTGGCATACTCACTAAATAAATTAAAAGATTTTACTCTTCATAATTATCGTTCATTTGAAACACTATGTATTTAATAAAAATACATATAAATAATTGTAAGCATCTATTGTTACTTTCGTTCGTTATCGCATTGAATTGAGATCAGTCGGGGTAAAAAAAAAATACACATAACCTGCGGCGCCCCTTAAAAAAATACGATCGAATTTTTGATAGTCACTGTTATAGCGTGTAATTTTGTAGTAACAAGATTCCGAAATATAATTTAAATGTATTATTATCCCTTGCTACTATTTAAAATTACACGATATGTTCCAAATTAAAAGGAGCTATTTTGTATCGCAGCGACTGTATTTTCTTTTATATGAGGTTTTAAAAGCGATTAAATTTGAACCGAGCTTCTTAATCGGAGGCATTTCAATAAAATCTAGAGATGTGCTGAGCCGAGTATCGAGTAACGATGTATCTACATGATCATTTTTAAAATGTGCTGATTAATTCAAGCAGGGCTGTGGAGTCGCGTGAAAAAAAGATGACTCCGAGGAAATTTTTAAATAATTTCATTTAAACCTATATATCTCGACTGTGGAAAGGAAAATGGACGTAACCCACAGTTTTTTCAAAACAGGTTTTTTTCGATAATCACAATGTATACAACTTGACACACTTTCTATCAAAAAGATGAAAGCTGAAAATGCCGAATAAGTATCTAAATTTAGCTTTAAATAAAGGTTTTTCCGAGTCAATTTCTTTAATTAATATTAGATTATGTCAATTAAACACCAGTTTAGAAGTATCCGTGCACTTCAAGGTTGTGTATAATTAATAATTTGCATATGACACAAAATCATCAAAACACGTTTTTAGCGCCTCCTGTAAAATTTGATATGTGTGGATTACGTCCTTTTTCCTTTCCACAGTCGATATGTATACCATCAGATCATCTTTAGTCAGCCAAGCATGAAATGTTAACACTTTTGACTATTTTGTTTTAATACACATCATTAAATATATTTTTCAAAAAAAAAATCGAGCCGCTCATTTTTCACGACTCCGACTCCGACTCCATAGCCCTGAATTAAAGACACATACTATTTTATTATATGAAATCGACATTATAATAACAGTATTCTTCGCAACATATTTTTAAGTCGTAATCGTAAATGAATTACTTAAAACACGTGTTGAATAATAAATGTTCTATCAGAAAAAATAGGAAAATCATGAATACAACCTAGATCAGTGTAGGAGAGCCTGAGGCTATTAATTCTTATAAGAGTATTCTTACCGCCTTGTAAAGTGGGTTTAGTAAAAGGACCTTTTACTTTTGGTTCGGCATTATTTTTTCTTTTAATAACGATATTAATTTGTTAATGCTTGCAAACATTCTAGACCAGTGGATGGGAACCTGCGGCCTTTTGGCTATTTTGATGCGGCCTTTTGACTTGATCAAGATATTCACTTTGATAAAAAAAATATTTGCAAGCGCGGTAAAGTATCATTTACCAAAAAGCTTGAATTTGCTCTTTTTCGACAAAAAGCATGAGATAACATTTACAATTGTATGGGAAAAAATCAAAATTATATTAGAAAAACCAAATATTTTTCATTGCAAATATTTTCATTTAGACGTTATCGGTACTAAAAATATTCGAGTATCCAGGTGTGGTGGAGTCGACCATGTTCACATCCTTAGTAAAATCCGAAACACCTGCTTCAGGTTAGGCCTGAGGTTGGCTAGTAAGCAAAGCGGTGGGGGAAGGACTGTTGTTCGAAACGGACCCTTTGGCAGGGGCCACGATTAGCGGACCGCAACTCGCTTCTATTTAAGGCCTCATTAAATCCGAAACTGCTCTCAGAATTTATAATCTGTGGGATTATTGCATTATAATGGATTTTGCATTTGCAAATACTGTTGATACAAACGGAAAGTATTTCCGAGTCATAAATTCACTTTTTACAAAAGCTGATAAACAGGAATTAAGGCATTCATTTTCATCATATTTTATATTTTAACGATGTAATATGAAATTTGTACCTAAATAAGATAATTTAAACGTGACCTTTTTGTAATACCGGTAATTTTCCAGTATCGTTATAACGGTATATTGATCCTCGGTTTATACTACTATAGTATAGAATAAAGTTTGACTACAGTTGACAATGCTCGTTATGAGCGAAACCGGTCATGATATTATTAAATAAAATCGGGAATTTGTAAAAATATTTTTTTTTGGATATAATACCTATCCTCCAAGTAGTGACAGTGAACACCTTAAAAGTGAACTGTTCAACAGTTAATCTAAATTATATATGCACTTGCGCACTAAAAACACTGGCAACATACAGGTGGATAAAAAATTCTACATGCCAGATGCTTGTTGCGAAATTCAAGATTTGTATCGTAAATAATTAGTTAGAAGTAAATTGATTTGCTTTTGGGTGAATTAAAAATCTTAGTTAGTTTTCTAGATTGTTTGTCACATAAAATGCTTGAGTTAATAAATTATACTTTATTTATACTCGTGGATACCTGGATTATAAATAAATTATAATTTATTAACTCAAGCAATTTATAACATGTGACGGACAATATATCAAAATAAAAGCCAACATTGTCAGCTGCGTAGTCAAGTGCCATCGTTGTTGACTTACAACGTATCCTAGTTCTGCCCTTCTATCTCTACTGTCTGAAAAAGAAAGGTTGCGCAACTGAGTAACAAACAGTTTTCATAGAAAAAGATCTGTTGAGATACCACCATAAGGAGGCCTTATGCTCCACATTGGGAGAAGACATGGATTAAAAATTGAAAATGCTGGAAAAAATTCCTGCTTTGGGTAAATAGTAGTGAAATTGTGAAATGCTATAATTAATGCTAATTTGTGTTAAAATTTAAAAAAATATTCATCTTGTCTACATTTCCTTATATGAAGTACGATTTCATAAAATTGCCAATAGCGAGAGAAATCAGCTAAGAATAAGTACTGTCTTATCCTTATTTGCCTATCTTTACTCTCTCCAATGCTAGAAAAGATGACAAGGCAAAATTATGTTAACACATTATAGGCGGGACACGTAAAAATACGTTTATCGCGTACTGTCGGTTTTGTTGGTATATTGACTCATAATTTAATGGTTTCTTCAAAATAACTGCCACGGCAAGTGACCGCTTTTGACAATAAGCAATAAACTTCATAATTTATTATGCCCTGAATGTTCGTTCACAAATAGTATTTTTTTAAAAAAGGCGCACATGTTTCTCGAATATTTAGGGCATCAGATTTCACATTTCCAGTGATTGTAAATTTGTAGGAATGAGGATTTTATACTTTAATTATTTATATAATTGTATGGTATATGGATTAATGTTATTTTTTAGACAGAATATTTTGAATATTTCATATTGATAACAAGTGGACTGCTATCTACTAAATTAATAACAGGTTTTTATATTCAGCTTAGAAAAGTAGTGAAATTATGACGTATTCAAAATGTTTTCATTTTATTTTTAATGATTAAACTTCACATATGATTTCTTTGAAAACTTCAGCCTAAAATATTATTTGGTTTAGAAGTTGTGTCGATTTTAAGAATGTCATATATTTTTGCGCTAATCACTAAAAAACGCCCGCTTATGAAGTGAATGCACTATTAACACTTCTTATGCTTCACATTGGGAATATATTTGATGAACATTAATACAATATATAGACTACGAAGTTTGTTTTTGGTTATATGCTTTATTATACAATTGATTTGATAACCTCTGACGTCTTGTTAGGGCGAGGTTAACTTTTTAATGAGAGCTTCTTGAGTATGCTGCATGTATATTATTATATGTATAACACACCGAGGATATATATAGCAAGGGACGGAAGGATATCCAAGAAACTATTTTGCATCCGGTGGGTCCTTTATTAATACCAAAATTCGTGCAGCTGCCTCAAATCGACATATTGAAATAACGCGTGCCTAATAGCAGGTATCATTATTTCTAAGCTTAACAAAAACATAATATAATATAGAACATTGATTTTGTACAATTTCAAAGAGGCGAAGACCTTTTCTTCTTCTAGTATGCTTTCTATGCATATCACAATAGGTAGAGTTGCTAACCCCTTTTAAGTGAAATGCGGCGAATTTGTATTAATACTGAATTTTATTTACTACTAGCCGGTTCCCGGCAAGCGTCGCAATGCCACTCGAAGAAAGAAAGTGTTTTAATTGTGTTTATTGAAGTGCATGTTTTGTTTTTTCGTCTGTTTGACGTTTGCTGCCGATTGTCTATGGTACGACACACACGCCACTTACTGTAAGTTAATTGTACTATAACCTTCGCGCAAGTGAAAGCATACGTTGTCAAAATGAAATGTATGGCAGACATACAAACATTGATTTTTATATATAAGACCTACTTTAAGTTAATTTTTTTGCCTATAACCTTCCCGGAAGTGCAAACAAAAAGTTTGTCAAAGTTTTATTGCAATCGGATGAGCGGTGTCGCATTTAGTACCAACAGACAAACATTCATTTTTATATACATATTAGATGGATAAAGGGAAGTGTTTATTAATCATTACGTAAATACTACAATTCCAATATTAAATTAAATTTGATAACTTTGATAATTCACTGATTGTTTTACAAATTCGGACACGTGTTTCGCTTCTTCAGACTCACGTGTTGTACTCACGCATTGTTTAAATTCAACCTCCTCTCCGCGTCTAGTAGAAATATAAAACGTCAACATCTATTTGGTATTTTATAAGATAAGGGTTGAAACACATAATTTGTAACACAATTAGTGAAATAACATGGCTATCGAATTTAATTATATTGAAAATAAATTTACAGAACTATCTATAGAAAACTTTACAAATCCAATTATTTCACGATTGGCTTATATATTCTTGGTTGTTTTGTTATTGAAACAGCATCCTTGAGTGACATTTCAGTGCATGATTTGTCATTTCAGGATGATTCCATCAACCATAAAATCCCAATGCCTTTCAAGGATGGTTGTTAATCCTAATCATATTATGGCCACAACATGGCACATCCAAATTTCTCTGCCATCTACCCTATTAATTACTTTTTTAACTTTGAGCTGTGAACGCAAACATGCACTCTGTAAAATATGTGCTTTGCAACAGATAGTATTAGTTTCGCGGACGATGAAATTCCACGGGTCCCAAGAAAAAGAAATCAGAGAGTAGGGTAAAAAACGCATATATTTATATGTATTCGAATAAAGCTGCATTCAAAAAAATATACTTGTTCACTGTTATACTATGGATAGTGTGTACATTATTTTATAATGTACTAAAACAAAGTTCGAATTTAAGTTCAATTAAAACGGCGCACTTGTTGCCATAAAGAACTCCAGGCTACCAACTGGCAGTAGCGGATTTAACGCATGGGAGACCCAGGCGGAATTAAATTTGGAGGCTCTGTTTTTCGGATAAAACAAAAACATCAGAAAATTCCATGTAATATAGTAAAAATATATAAAATTTGCACAAACAGTATATGGGCTATATAATAAAAGCCATTTTTAAAGCCCCTAACAGTTGGAGGCCCCAAACGCGCTCTACATTCACTTATAGGGTTATCTTGTAACTGGGGTTGGGTAGTCCGTTACGAAGTCTTTAATTTCTTTCCAAATTCCAACCGTATTTTCAGTAGAACACGTACACCAACATTCGTTGAATTTATTTTGGCAATAAATTGCTCGCAAGATAAATTTTGCTTGCGCAAAATTCTAGGATAACTAAGACGAAATATATCTATTGTTATTGAAACCAGAACAAAATAAAAAAGAGAAAGAATATAGTGGTACTATTAAAAGATTTACATGACCGAAATGTGTTAATTTAATAAAATAATCGAGAGAAATATGAACTCTATTGACTAAGCTAAAACGTAAATTATTTTAACATGTGTTTGGGATGTAATTATAAAGTAAATTTATATTGTGCATACTTTTACGTCTAGAATAGAATTTCTCATAATAGACATTGCAAACGTATAATGAGATTTCCTTTCACGTTCTGCAATTTGTTTCAGAGTTCTCATAGTTGCAAGAGTTCAGTAATTTTCACAAAACAAAGTAACTATTTTATCAGAAAGCAGCACGTCTTTTGAACCGGAGTAAAAGTATGTACTGGTTTAATTAATACTGAGTCGCAAACTCACAAAGAACTTAGAAGAAGTTGAATCTACTTCTAGGCGTTTGCTATTATGCTAATTATCATATTTTTTTTCTGTTAATCCAGTTTTTCATTTATAGTTGTCTAGAACTTTTTTACATTGGTCGTGTAGTTCAGTAGTCAGATATCTAGACATAACCAGTTTTTTGATAATGGAAAAAGCAATTTTCAAATGATCACCATAAATCAAATATTATTAATCATTGTTCTTGAGATTGCACTGCTACCGAGATTTTTTTTTATCAACAGAGGACGTGTTTACAAATAAGGTTCTTCAGTTTCAGTAGTACAACATTAAGAAATATTCTTGTAATGACCTAGAACATTCTAAAAATTGCTTATAATAATTTTTATATAATGATTATTGGACCGGCTTCTTTATCTCTAAATTGTGTTTATTTACCTGTAAATTCCGTTTATATTTCTATTACCCAAATTTTTGTTACATCCTTAATAGTTGTAATCGGCTTAGAATAAAAAGCCCTTTAATAATTAATGTATATTATTATCAGCAGAAACTGCTCATAATGAGAAAAACCAATCTCGAATTAGTACAGAGTAGTGTTTTATTTAATGCCTTTCCGATAAGTGTTGACAGTGAACACAGTAAAAGTCACATAAACCGCTATTAAAGACGTCAACAAAAAATATCATAACTTTAAAATATATATATATATATATGTATATAAATACTAAGCTTCATTTTGTAAGCTAACTGAAAAATTTTGAATGGAATTCTTAAAAATAAATGGGATTGTCCCGTAGCGAGAAAATAAATAAACATATGGGATTGTATTCAGAATTATTTTTTTACAGGCAGTTTTTGGCTAGAGATTTCAGTCATATTTATGTTTTTCCCCTGGTTATATTACAGAAATTATGTTAAGGGCATACTTTTAAAAAATGTGAGAAATGGCATCAAGTGTGATTCACAAAAGCTAAACACTCAACTGAATGTCAAGCTTTATGCTCAACGAGTGCTTCACATGCTTCAAAAGTGATTGGAATTCATTCAGCTTTTACTGAAAAAGCTTTCGTAGATGCTTTGAAAGTCGTAGCGCGAGTGATGTAGAAGCCGTATCAACTATGATTGCAGCTCGTAGGGAAATACGGAATTTCAATACTTTTAAACTTTTAAATGCTTACTAAAGCTTATACAAAAACCGGTTTTTAAATCACAATATTTCTTAAAACTCGGCTTAAACCAGTTTTCGAAGATTAGTAAAAAAAAAAGATTTATTGAAAATATTTAGAAACTCCCAGAAAAAATCTTTATTAATTTGTTATCAAAAATTAAACAAAACGAAAAAAAAACTATTATTTAAAAAATATACCCACAATTAATGAGTTAAAAAATAATTCTAAGTATTCATTATCAAAATAAGCAAATATGGATTTTTAACAATATGAATAACAATGTCAAGTGCATTTTTTAAAATTTATATTCGCTTCCAATGTGGAGCGACTTAACCTAAATAACAATGAGTGTGAAAAATAGTACATTAAAACAACTTATGTAGAACTAAAAGTAGAGATGACTTTTTCTGAACTTTTTTTCTTTGACACTGAATGGATAAAAGAATTCGAATCATTATATTTTTATTTAGAAACGGCGTCAAGGGGAATGTTTTACGGTTTTTCAGCGTTACTACTTCATCAAATAATTGATTGAAATACTGTGTATATGTAACGTATAAAAATTATTTAATAATAGACAGTCGGTAGTAATCTGATATGGATATTAGAAAAAGGAAAAATTCATATTGAAAAAATTCTACTAAAAGAAAACACACTAGCTAACATTTTATTGCTACATTTTCAAATGTAATCATACACTTTGATGGTGTTCTAATACACTATGTAAATAGATAAACCTCTAGAGGATTTTATTACTGATGAGATTATTCGATCGAACCAGGACCGCACCTTGGGGTTTGGCCGCCCACGCGTAAACTAGCTGCACCTCCCCATTGATAAGTATACAAATCAAAATTATACCCATCATTCTATTTAAAGAGTAGTTATGTTACTTCATATCTCCACAACACACTCAACCGTGGAAAACAAAATACAAAAATATATCATAAAATGGAAATAAAAACTTACTCAAAAAAAATATTTTATATTTTTGTTATAGTAAATAACAATAAGATTATTTTTTAACAATTTAGAATATGTAATAAGATCAATTTTCAAAACTTTAGTAAGATGTTCATCGTAAAAAAATAAAGGAGTATGAGAAACAATACCATATAAAATTCAGAATACACAATACAATTTTCAATCCAATGAATTCATAGCTAAAATAATAACAAATATAATGGTGGTTCTAGGTAAAGAATATCGCGATCATTGCTATGTAATTTGCACATTGTTCAATTTATATCTGATCATTATTCGTGACAAAATTTAATAAGCAATGTTAATTTTATAAAATTCAGACCGAGTAATTGTGTTTTGTTTGTTACAAAAAAACGCGTTTTCTTTGGCTGCCCCTAAAATCGACCGCTCGCATGCGCCGCAGTCTTGTTAAGCACGGGCCTGGATCGGAAAACAGAACGTAGAAAAAATTACAAGATCGCTTTAAAAAAACCAGTGCAAACGCAAAAACCACGAATAAAAATAACACAATTTTCTTTTTCTCAACGAGAAATTTGCCTTTAGAATTGTAAAGCCGGGAAACCCCCAGTTAAAAGTGCTCTGCGGGGAATACTCAATGATTTCAGTGTTTAAGATAAGATTCTTTCGTCAGTAAAAGCTCGATGCGTGCTGAAAACTTTGTCACTCTGCTTGCTTTCAAAACGAAGCGAAAATACTTGACAATTTGATTTCTCACTGAATGTCTTCAGGACCTAACCTTATTAATTAAAATTGAATTACTGGATAAATTAAATCGATTTAAAAAAATGTACCTTTTCGGTTTTAATTAAACCAACTTAACAATGAGTTAATTGACGCGTGTATATGAATAAGTTGATGAGATGAAAGTAATTTATGATTTATTAAAAATATAAGCATTATTAATGGATGTACACTTTTAGATTACAATATAATGTAACAATATTGAAGATATTCCTTTGTGTTATTAAAAATCAGAAAGGATCGATTAAATAAACTTTCTAAGGTTTAATTTGAACTGGAAGTAGAAAAAGTAAACAGGCTTTACTGAAAATGGGTTTTTTCCTTATATTCGAAATATGATTTCTTCAGTAAACACTTGTTATTGGACGAAGGTAAGTTTCTCAATAAAATCGTTTATTTTCTTCATAAAAAGCCGTAGAAATAACGGTAAAAATAAAAATTATTTCTCAGAGAAAGCTTTGTTACAAAGAAATATGAGATTTTTCCTTTAATATATCTAGAAAATATCAACCAGTTAATGACATGAAATCGATAAAAATGTGCTTTGAACATTCACTTATGAAGGATGCAAAATGCCTATTTGAAATTATTTGAAAGTATTCTGATATCAAAGAACAGGGAAAAGAATGATTCGATTTTTTTGGTTCTTTGAAGCTTTTTTACAAGGAAAAATAGACATTTTAATCAGTAGCGTGCAGTTTATGGGGATATGATTCAAAAATGTTCCAATTCCGGTACTAATCATTTGGTAAGATTTAAATTTTAAATCTTGTAATAGTTACATAATAGCTATCTGCTATTACAGCTTACAGCCAAGGCACCAGACATTTTAAACCTTTTTTTAATGGAATGGTTAGAATTAAATGAAAATTGTTGTTTTATACGGTTCGTTCTATTTTTGAAGAAATCAATATATTTCTGTTCGAAGGCATTAATTTTAGACATCTTTCTATTCTTATCCTATTAAAAAAGAGATTGAGCAACTCAGTAACACACAGTTTTGTAGAAAATATTTTTCGAGATAAATTACACTACGAATTCATATGCTGTACAATGGAAGCGGACATGGCTTAAAAACAACTCACATTTGTCTGTTTATATAAGAATATTCAAAAATAAAACACTCTTTTGTACTTCTTCAGCTATGAAGAAAAACAAATGAGTGCTATATAATCTCCTTCCACCAAGCATTGCAACTTGGCAGTGAACACCTTAAAAGTATAAGAATTTAATCAATCAATTCCTTGTAGATCTCTTCAATAAAAAATAATCAAATAAGAAAAGACTGTATTTTACCATTTTTTTGTAATCTCTGAATAAGATATGTATAGGTTCTTATCAGTTAAAAAAAACGTTTTTAAAAAAGCTACATATATTAGACTTGTTTGTAAATTTAAAGCCACCTGACAAAGTTAAAACAGAGTGAATGTTAGCTGTCTGAAAAAAAGATCCAACGAAATTAATCACAGTCAATTATTAAAATTGTACAAAGTTATCGAAATTGATTATTTTATTTTAAGATTTCGACTGAAGGTGCTTGGTGGAATTTCAATATTAAATTTGAATCGTTCAAATTATGTACACTCCCACAGATTTTGTCACTAACGACCCGGGTTTCACCTTTCGGCATCTTCAGGCGTTCAAGTGCACGGATGAACTCGACCTGACGCTTAGTAAATGAGTGTTTCGTGTTTATATAATAAATAAATGTATCACTGAGTCCAAAGCCATTGCTGGCGAAAAGGATACGCTCATGAGAATGCCCAGTTCGAGTTCATCCGTGCACTTAAACGCCTGAAGATGCCGAAAGGCGAAACCTGGGTCGTTAGTGACAAAATTTGTGGGAGTGTACATAATTTGAACGATTCAAATTTAATTGATTATTTTTATAAAATATGGTTCTGACGCAGATATTTTAAGAAGATTTAGACGTATTTTACAAGAAAACGACACTTTTTAGCCGGAATCAAATACGACTTATTTAAAGAAGTTTCGAAATCTGTATAAACAAATGTTATGTTTTGCCAATGTTTATTTTCTTCATTTAACAACTAAATAATTATTTACTAGTTAAAGTTTGCAAAAGTGTGTACATATTGACATTTTTTATTACTGTCAAATAAATAATATAATCATTCATATGGAAAAGAATATTACTGAAAAAACTACTAAATATTTTTTAATGTTTGTGAACGCTACTGCGTGTGTCATATGTAGAAAAGTACTATTATTCGTTAAAAGACTTCTTTAAAAAAACACGTAAGTAATTAATTGATCAAATAGAAAATAATAATAAATATCTTTTGTTTTTATACTATAAGAAAAGTAAAAAATATTTCTTTTCAGCACTTTGATCTTAAACGGAAATATTAAATTATATTATCATTCAATTACAGGAGAGCACCTGAAAATACGTTTCGTGTAAATCGTTTGAAAACCAGCAAAGGGTCCAATTTCCGGCAAGGGTCTGTAAACATTTGCATTTTGATAAGTTATATCAATATTTAAGTTAACAAAGCGGTGTTATTCCGATTCGAGAACATGGAAATTTTCGGCGACCTTTTCTGCCGAATATTTCGCATATTGGGTTGACTTAATATATTATTCGTGATCCAAGAAATTTTACTTGCGTACGAAATATGGAAAAGTGATTGATGAAAAGGAAAAATAAACTATTTAAAAAGCGGGTTAAATGTAAATAGGAATAAAATAATTTAATAATGCGTATAATATATTACCGATAAATATTGTTTTTGTAATTCCTGGGTAATGCTGAGATATATATATCAGTAGTCTAAGTATACTCAATAAGAGGTATATTTTTGAGAGGTCATTTCATACTTTATCATCTGTGAAGTAGACTACGATTAGGGTATTCAATCCCGGACCGTCTTTGTGATCCCGGGATCTTAAGATTAAGCACTCAACATAAAATCGTGTATAAATTGGTATTCGGGATAAAGAAAATTTTTGGTCGGCGATTTTGAAATCCTGTGGTTTTTCGAACAATTTCATGTCAATTTCAATAACTCAGAAATTTGCGGATTTCCCAAAATTACGATTTTTTAGCTCTTCCAAAAGTTTTAAAATCTAAAATCTCAGGATTTACCAAAAATAAGAGCGCGACATCATTTTTTAGCTCTTCCGTGTTTCTCAATTCCGAAATCCCGGAATTAGTACTGTCGCAACCGCGGGATTTCGGAATTGGATACCCTAGCTGCGATACATGTAAATTGTGTATTCTACTAATATGTAGTATCAAAGGACTGTACTCCACTCATTTAATACACCCCACCGCGATATCAATTAAATGAAAGTAATATTCATTTTAAAAAAAAAAAAAAATGCCGCCTGTGTGGTCGAGTGGTCAACATCGTTGGCTACCGCTACGGAGGGCACGGGTTCGAATCCCAGTACGGACAGTTTTATAAATTGATTTTTCAGTCGATATATGAATTTCTGTTAAAAGGCATGGATGTATGTGACGTCTTGAATTCCCCCCTCCCACCCATCCTATCCTATGAAACGGGGCGTATCGAGAGCGATTAGCTAACCACTAGTCCTGTCCTAAGCCCTTTCCTTCTATTCCTACTCTCTTTGGAAAAAGAGAGGTTGAGCAACTGAGTAACAAGCAGTTCTCGTAGAAACATTTCTGTTGAGATAAACTCCATTAGGAGTCCATATGCTCCATATTGGGAGCGGACATGGTAAAAAATAAATAAAAAATATATTCATTTTCCTCGAAAAAGACTTGATGAATTTGAGAATTTAAACTAAATTAAGTACTATAATTAATGATAATACCGCAAAAATGGAATGACGACAGTCTGGATAGATAAGAATATTATGACAATTAAGAGTATTTGCAATGTCTGAAATTCCTTCCCACTTATCCGATTAAATAAACAGGGTGAAGCAAAAGCGAATAGTTGATTACAAAAAACTTCCGTAATGATGAAACTCCATTAAGAATCCTTTTGCTACAGATTGGAAGTGAACATACTAACAAAAATATTTTAAAAGATTATTTTATAAACGCACTGCACCTAGTATAATAAAATGGTAATTCTGAGAAAAATGGGGTGTTAAATATTACCATAGGCTAAGTAATTTTCTATGGGTGGCAGCAAATATAATACCTGAAGTACTGTAAGCAGAAGAAAACTTCCACCCCCGTCAGCGTTCGTATAATTTAACCCTGTTTTGATGAGGTGACGACCTAACTTATCCGACCCCAACCGATCTGAGCTGCGATTAAATTGTATTATCAAAATAATCAGCCAATCTATGATCTAACGTTCAGTCAATAAATTGAAGAGGGTTAAGATCGCTTGAATAACTTACTATTAATCAATTTATTAAAAGGGAGTTGGCAATTGGCGAATCACTGATAGTTAAAAATAACAAAATATTTTAGTTCTACAAATATCCATTTATTTAGTGTTTAAAAATCAAAAATACAGAACATGACATTACAGCCAATTCGCTATGCACTTGACAAATATAATTAAAATAAAAAACAGTACATAATACATGAAAATAAAAAAAATCAAGAAATAAAAAAGTAAAACAGTTCACAAATACAGTTACTGAAAATGTTCACTTCTCTAGGCAATGAGTTGATCAGTCGAACAGCCCTTGGATGGAGTATTCATTTAAGGAATTATCAAAGGGAAAGAATTTTAATTATATGCTATTTTATATTATATAATATAGTCGATATCTATAGCGGCGTATGCCTTCATCAGAGCCATGTTTAAACTTGGATTAACTTAGCTATATGTCATATACTGATTTGAAAGAGATATACAATATATCTTGTCATCCAATCTAATATCCTAATTTATATTACTAATCATAGTATAATATTTGATAACATGACTTAAGTGTTTCTTAGAACAATAACAAACATGAGGTTATACAAAGTAAATTAGTTTAAATTAACGTGTTTATTTATTATTTGTTACATTAGCGTCTTGTAGGGGTTTTGTTAATATAACCAATATTAGTTAACACTTTTTTCGTCATTAATGATATCATTAGTTTGATTTATGCCTATACATTTCTAATTGCTCAAGTGCATATACATATTTTTAGGGTGTTTATTGTCAATGCTTGGTGAAAAGGCATTTTATTAAGAAAAAAACACAATACTACTTTGTACATTTTTTCCACTGAAACTGGTTCTGATATAGATACATAAAAGAGGAAATTAAGTACAAATGAATATTGTGTTTTTTCTTAATGAATAAACATGATGTATTTTATTTTGTGTACTCTTTTTATATATTTAGATGTTAATTTATAAAAAATGAAAAATAAAAAATAGCAACTGAGCTATTTCTTACCTTTATAAACAATAAATGTTTCGGTTAAAAGAAAATAATCGATGCTTGGACAAAGATTTATAAAATAAACAAACGAAATTTAATAATGTCTGGATTAAAAAAAAAGTATTTTTATAATCATTTGGGGCAATTTAGATTTACTGGAAAGAAAAGATTCTAGTCTAACAGATTTTTGCTTCAGGCATTTTAACATTTTAAATAGTGAAGTTATTAATCCACCCTGACATCTTTGTTCGCCGTAGATTTACCAATCAATCGCTGAAAGCTTTTTAGGTGATTTAATAAAGATCTAAAAGAAAATTTCTTTCACGCCTTTAAACATTTAAAAAAATCCTAAAATTTAAAAAATATATATATTATGATAACACTCATAATATTTCATTTTTAAAATGAATTATCTAGTCAACTGTGAATCAATTAATACTTCTCCATACTTTCTTAAAATAAGATTAATAGCTACTATAAAGAAGGTCATGATCTTAATTTCAGTTATCCTTTGCCCGTAATTCATATAAAATCTATAGACTGGACAAGTCTAAAAAAAAGTAAAATTAACAGGATGTTCTTTGACGATCGTCATTTCTCAGGAGTTTTTATTAAGTGTTTTCCATATACGAAGCCTTTCTCTGACAAAATCTTTTAGCAAGACAGTACACACAGCAATAATTCATGCGGAAAAGGAACATAAAGACTTTCCATCCTATCAACAAAAATAGTCACAAAGCTGACAGTCCATTTCTCGGACTCTGCTCTAGTTTCAGTAGGGTAGTAGATATTGGAAAACTCTGTCTACAAGGTGATTGTGATGAGTAATGTTTTTACTCGCTATGAATACATAACTGATGATTTCACTTCCTGCTTCATAACCAAGGATGATAAAAACCAATAAAATAACATGAATTAACGTCATTCAGTATTTAGCTGCATGCAAAGCTACATAGGACTAGCATTTAACATTTTATCCATGTCCGCTTCCAATGAGAGGCATAGGTCTCTAAATAGAAGTTTTCCTTCGAGAACTGTTTGTTACTTAGTCGCGCAAGCTCTCTTTTTCAAAGAGAGTAGTAGGGATAAAAAGATAAAGCTTAAACAGGACTAGTGGTTAACTAATCGCTTTCGCTATGCTTAGTTGTTCAAGGGTATGAAATAGTGCAGGGACATCACAAACATCCATGCCTTTGAACAGAAATCGATCGAAAAAACGCTGCTCGTACTGGGACTCAAACCCGTGAGGTCTGGCATGAAAGCCCACAACGCTAACCGCTGCGCCATAGGACCCCGCATAAGCAGTTGTTATATATGTATTATTAAAAAAGCTTTGTAACAGTAAAAAAATTGTAGATAACCTATTGATAATATATATTGGTTATGCAGAATCTAGGAATACAATAATATATTTTACTTACCAGTACTTTGGAGTCATTAAAAAATCAAACGATTCCAACCATAAATTAAAACACGACACCGATTCTAATTCCTATTCTGAATTCGGTTAAAAAAAATAGCGAAAAATATTTTTTCCTCCATTTAAATGGTCTTCTTTAATCATTTATTTGTCGACTAGAATATACAGTTATCAAATCACCAATCAATACGATGGATATGCAATTTTTAAATACATTTGGCTTACTAGATTACGGATTACAACTTTATGGGTGAAGGGGTGTGAATTCAGTATTGTATCTAAATATATTGATACAAATTCAAACACCCTTCACAGATTCTCTTTAATATAAATACTATTAATTGATTCGGACGTTTAATATTTTTAAAGCTTGCAGCAACTCTACCGATTTTTTTTTATAAAAAAAATAAAATAAGAGTCGGAGTCATTGGTCCAACTCCTGTATGAAGAATTTTCACCAAAAACCTCTCTGATAAAATATATTTTAATACCTTTATTGATTTTTTTCTCACGCATAAAGTCGAAGATAAATTGAACCGATCATTTTTATTCGGTGGTATTATTGTCCTGATTGAATATCGGAGGTGTGTCGAATCGTTTTCACAGAGTGCGCAACGATGCGGCAAATGAAATACTTATTGCAGGCGTTTTCTCGCGGCACCATCTTGATACGAACCTGATAAAATAATATAATATTTTTAGCACCTTTACCACCAATATTTCCCATGATTTCAATATTTATATTGCTATATTGACGAGTGCAACAATATTGCTTCGGATGTCGACATATTCCACGTTAGACCGTTAGACGTGGGTGAGTTCCGACGAATACTATTTGTTATGTATTCTGAGTAGAGTTCGTCGGACCTTACTCACTTGACTTCCTTGCTATTTTTTTTATATTTCTTTTAATATTTAATTATACTATTTTTTTTTCTTCATTGTAAAAGTAATTTATTATTTATTATGATGATATATTATGTTCGTTGTAATTATGTATCGTATTCTATATGATTCGAAAAAGAGAAGTTGAGCGACTGAGTTAAAAAAAGTTCACGTCATATGCTCCAAATTGAGAGCGGCCATGGATATACTAAAAAAATATTTCTTATGATCCCGAATTGTTTTTTTAAATTAGTACGGAAAAAGGCCTGCCTAGGGTACTACTGTTCCTACCAGAAATCCGATCCTAAAAGTATGGCAAATCTCAAACATTGGTCTTGTCTTAGCTCTATCCTTTTGTACTTACTTTCCTTGAGTTTCTATGTTGAAATTAATATAAATTTATAAGTCATCGAAAATTTTGCCTATATATCGGTTCATAAGGTTTTAAGATGGTCTTTGGAAGACGGTACGTTTGTGGTCTTAACCTTGTTAATGAATACGGCCAAAGCGTGAAATATTTCTAAAATAAATAACATAATAATATTATATTTGAAACTGATTAAAAGTAAATAAGTCTAAGAAAAGTTTCATTCTTTCGAGAATGTCAAATATTACCGATTCCACATTTTTTTGTTGTACAGAAAATTTGCACCAACCATATTAAGTAAGACGTGCTTAGCAAACTCAACGAACTCCCGATTTTTCAGTTAATTTAACCTAATATAGTAGAAATCAACCCAACGAAATATTATATCAATACCTGACCTTACTAAGCCCTTGATAATGAACATTGAATGAAAAAAATTCTGAGAAGTAAAAAAACTCTCGTAAGCTCAAAGTGATATATTTTTTTACCTTACATAATAGGTAAAAAATAAATTGAGAAAAATATAATATTATTTGATTAAATACGAGTACATTTGTAAATGTTTTTTTTTCAAGATATTAAATTAAGGATTACATGTATTATATTGTAATATATAATATTATGTTGTAAACTCAAGATATTTTTGCTTTCTAATGTATTTTAGCTGTGTTTAATTTTGTCATATTACTGACACAAAAAAACTCATTTTTTGTGTCAGTTATATGTCAAATTTTTTTAACTCAAGGGTTTTTAACCTAGAGCAAAAATGCATAATAACCCACAGTTTGTCTATTTTTTTTTGTAGAACTCGAATGTTTCGTCTTAAAATTCAACTATTGTATATACAGTGGAACCCCCAATTACACTACCCCGAATTACGCGCTGGCTTAAAATATTCGACGCAAATCCCCCAATTGCACGGTCGCATTCCATTGTCGTTGCTACGAGACGGTGGTCTGTGCCGCGCATACAGTCAAAAGTTGGCTAGCGTCTGTGTATTCAACAGGTGCCAGGCTATACACGCATAGCTGGGCGTCTGTCTGTGTGCGGAATATTTACTACTACAAAAACTAAATATTTCGTTAATATTATTTTTTTTTGCAAAACTATGGGAAATCTTAGTTTTGCATTTTCCACGGAAAAAAACAAATCCCCAATTTTGAATGAGATTCATACCCCCAATTACACGGTCCCGACTATAGTGTAAATGGGGGTTTTACTGTACTTGTAAATTATTGAATTGAACAAATGTAAGTTTTTCGTTGGTAAATCGAATTAATTTGCTTCATAGAAATAGACTTACTGATTGCATGATGAATTGCATTCGATTTTACAAATATAAAGTAAAAATATTTATAGAAAAAATATTTATAATTTACAACTATAAATATGGCATTAACTTTACAATTATAAATACGACATGTGTACCCAAATATTTCTCAATAAAACATCTGTTGTAAAAAAAGTAAACCTAATACTGTTTTTGCACGGTTTTGAAATAACAAGGTCGAATGTATTTGAACATATCTTTAAATAATCTATATTCATGTCATCTTTTTTACACGATTTTACTTGGAAAATATCACACAGGTAAAAAGTGAATTCAGCGTAATATATATTTTTTTTGGAGCTCGAAACCATCATAATTTGTTTTTATTTGACCCGTTAGAAAAAAAATGTAGTGCATGTCTGTCTAGGAAATAATGACAAAAATAGCCAACATACAAGATGTAATGATAAAAAATATTTTGACTCATGACGCTGAAATATTGTACATATATCTAAAAAATATATTGATGGGGTAAAATCAATATATTTTGATTGACAAGATCATTTTCCCGAAATATGGCTACGGACACGTCAAGTCTAACAGAGCAGCAACGTTGTTTGAGTGGCTTTCAACTGTCAACAATCGGCTCCTAGAGATGAAAGCCCTGTATACATTGACTATCAGATCGATATTCAAACTTGTGGGCAAAGGTATTAACATCGCCATTAGGGCTTGTAGATTTTGAAATCGGGTTTGAAAAAAAGGTTTTCTTAGTTAAATTTGCAACACTCGAAAGTAAGTTTTTTCAATTTCTTAACTCGTTTTTAAATATTAGAATTGAGGATAATATTTGCAAACCCAGCTTATTGCAGAATTGTTGAGAAACATGAATGTTATTTAGTAGATAAAAAATAATTTTGAAAGTAATGTTAGATATCAATTTTAAACATGGTTTCACAATAATATTATTGTTATTATTGATCTTTGGGTCAAACTAACGTGTGCCGGAGACACTACCTATATTTGTGTCTTATATTTTCCTCCATCGAGTACTCTGGAGGTATACAAATTATTTTTTGATATGGTTTTGTCTAATTTTGACTTATTTAGTGGCAGAAGGATCATTGTGATGGGGGATTTTAATCTTGTTTCTGCACGCAGTGGTTACAGTGTCAGTAATGACCTAGAATTTCTGTGTTCAGTTTTCGGATTATCTCAGTACAATGATGTATTCAACTACAACGGTGGACTATTAGACAAAATTTTTAGTAACAGTAGTTTTTTAATTTCACGGTGTATGTCCCCGCTTGTGCGGGAGGATATATATCACCCTTCTTTAGTTTTTCTATATGATGTTCATAAGGCTCACACCTCTCATACCAAATTACCCTCGCATGATACTAATCTGTGGAGGGGGTGGAATTTTGAGAACGGAGACTTTAGAAAGCTCTACTCTTTAATGAGTGAAGTGGACTGGAGTGAGATTTATGAATATTGTGATGTGAATGAAGCGGTTAATCATTTTTACGTGTCTTTATATAATATTTTCGATCTATGTTTCACAAGGAAGTCACCATGTCGTGGTATAAGGCGATATCCGAGGTGGTTTTCTGGAGAGATTATCGGGGACATTAAAGTAAAGCATTTATATCATAAAGCCTGGAAGGCTTCTAAGAGTCCTCGAGACTATCAAATTTTTAGTAAATGTCGATCTAAGCTGAGACAAAATATTCGATTAGCCTACCGAACATATTTGAAAAGGATGGAAGATTGCATACGCGAAAATCCAATTTTTTTTTGGAATTATATCAAATCTATCAGAAAAGATGGTGGATTCGCTGAGACAATGAATTGGAAGGGTCACGAAGTGGCAGGTCTGGGGGTGGCAGAAGCATTTGCTGGCCATTTCAGATCTGTATACTCAAATGATATACCACACCTTAATATTGAATCAATTTTAAAAAGTCGTACAAATGGTGCCCAATGCATTGATGTCATGCAAATCGATGAATCAGATGTAATTTTTTTTACCAAAAAACTTAAAAACACCCGCTCGCTCGGTCCCGACAGGGTGCCTACATGTTTTTTAAAAGGATGTATTGACCTCATCAAAAGTCCTTTGTGTTATATATTTAATCTCGTTATGAAATCAGGCATTTTCCCTGAAATATGGAAAATATCTAAGATTACACCAATTTTTAAGAATGGCGCAGAATCATCAGTGGAAAATTATAGACCGGTGGCTGTTCTCTCAGCGCCAGCTAAGGTTCTTGAGATGATTATGCATCATATGATTTTAAAAAGGATTGAACCATTTATAATTAATGAGCAGCATGGGTTCAGAGTCGGAAGATCAACCGACACAAACTTGATGGTGTTTACGGATTACGTGTCGACGGCGTTAGAGAAAGGACTGCAAGTTGACTGTTCTTACAATGATTTCTCGAAGGCATTTGACAGGGTCGATCATGACATTCTTTTGGAAAAACTCCAATTGATCGGTTTGTCTGATGGTTTTGTTAGGCTTTTTGGTAGTTATTTTAGGAACAGAAAACAATACGTATCGTATGGGCTTTTCGAATCAATGCCATTTTGCACGTACTCTGGTGTTCCGCAGGGTTCAAACCTGGGGCCATTGCTGTTCACTATTTTCATAAATGATATAGCAAGCGTTATTAAAAATTCTATGTTCTTGTTATTCGCTGATGATTTGAAACTTTTTTTGAAGGTTGTCACCTTAGATGATTGTCATCGTCTTCAGTCTGATATAGATAATATAATAGATTGGGGGCGGTGTAACAAACTCGATTTCAATATTGATAAATGCAATCTTTTATCCTTTACAAGAGGGTCGCGAGTGTTATTTTTCCGTTATTCAATGAATGGGCGAATTCTCTCGCGAATTTCATCAGTCAGAGATCTTGGCGTACAATTTGAGAGCAAACTAACATTCTATAATCACATTAAGATTACTTGCAAGAAAGCATTACAAATGTTGGGCTTTGTCATCCGTACCACCAGAGTCTTTTCGGGAGTTAAAGTTCTAATATTAATGTACAACGCTTTGGTTCGAAGCAGACTTGAGAGTGGGTCAATTGTTTGGGCCCCATGATGCTCGAAATATACCCTTATGGTGGAGAAGATTCAGAAGAAATTTTTGAGACTTCTCTATATGAGGGTGTATGGATATTACCCATGGCTTTATCCAACTGACTTTCTCTTAGGCATGCTTAACTTCAATAGTTTGAATGTTCAAAGAGAAATGTATCTGGCCATATATTTCTTTCGACTTATACGTGGCCAAAATGAGAATTCCACCATTCTTGAGAATGTGAATCTAAATGTTCCTGATTATTTTTTGAGAAATCGTGGACATGAATTGTTTGTTCTCCCAAGGTGTAGAACCAGCCTGCCAATGGGGATGCCACTGGGGAGAGCTTTAACGGTGTTCAACAATATTGCTTCGGATGTCGACATATTTCACGTAGCCGTGGGTGAGTTCCGACGAATACTATTTTTTATGTATTAAAGTAGAGTTCGTCGGAGCTTACTCAGTTGACTTCTTTGCCATTTTTTTTTCTATTGATTTTAATATTGAATTGTACTATTTTTTTTCTCCATTGTAAAAGTTTTAAATTTATAATTTGTCAACCTTTTGCAATGTTAATTAAATAAATAAATAAATAAATAAACAACATATAAAATATCATTCCAAACTCATGTAAAAATACGTACATTATTTTTCAAATGAAACGGAAGTCACATTTTTTAACCATTTTGGAATGAGCCGTGTTTGCAAATAAAAATTAAAAACGTAAATGTTTTGAAATTAAAACTGGATAAAACAATATTTATTTTTTATAAATTTATAAATACGTAAAAAAAATAACTTGACATTTTACTTAATGTGTATTTCTTTCAACATATTGGATATCGAAAAATAACGAATAAAATTGTAGCAAATAAAATATTTCTTGAAAGTGTTCATGTAGATATACTAAATAAATAATGTTTAAAATTTGAAAACGTTCCTTTTTTGTTAAACTTCAAAAACCGACTTAAACCGGGTTTTAAGAAATAATGTAATTAAAAAAAAATCGGTTTTTGTATAAGCCCTAATCGCTATGAAACTACAACTTGCAATGAGTTTAGGCTTACAGAAACAGTAATCTTGATCGTTCCCTATGGCCTATCCAATATGACGGATTGAAAATATGCTAGGTCTCCAAATTAATCGTGTGTTCCGTATGACTCATATATCTCGTTAAAATACTCATCATAAAATTTTTGTACAGTAAAGCACTCGTAATACAATATTTAAATATACTTATTCAATTATGTAACTTGTAACTAAAGCTTTACGTACTGTATTTGATTTAGTTTAAAATATAAGACAAATTGGTCACGAATTTAAAAACCAAAGCACGACCAAAAGGCGGTTACTTTTAAAATGTTGTAGTTAATATTTTTTGATGGAATGTTTGTCTAATATATTTTTTCCAATAAATATGAGACTACAAGCGCTCGATGTTTCGGAACTTTTGTAGGTTTCATTTATCTCGAGCCAAGTTGTCTTTTCAAAAGAAATACACTGCCCGTTTCCTAGATGCACATCAAGATGTACGTTAGTAGGACATCGTTTGTGAATGGAAAATTAAAAAAATAATACATACTTTTTAGCTCTGTATTTTCATTTTAAGATTGTCCCATTGATGCAGTTTTAGTTGTTATGACAACGTTGAGTGATGACGAACGTTCGAAGTGATGTTCTATTATACCGCAGGGAACACGTTGAATCGAAAAAGATGACAGTTGGAAAAAAACACGTTTGATCTAAAAATGACAGCCAGAATGTCGTATGAAAATAAGCTTTTGTTTGATTGGTAGAAGTTCTTGTGATATACAAAAAAAAACATACGTCCATTTTTATAGTTTAGATAAAGAATTTTTCATGTGAAAACATGAATCATAAACATATCTGAAAGTAAAAAAATATATATAAATATGGGTTGTGTAGGAAGTGTTTACATCATCATCGAAAAACTAGTCTCGGTCAAGTAAATTTTCTTACTAATACTAATACTATATAATCTAAACAAAAAGTAATCTTTACATATTAAATAATCTACTTTTTTTGCTGTTTTGCTTAAAATGTATGTTATTATTTGTCATTTTCCACTGCAGTTTGTTTGTTGTAATTAATTAGATATAAATGAAACCTTTCTAAAGTAACTGGTAACCCCAAATCATCCATTTATTTTATAACAAAAGGAAACTGGCGCAATGAATGCATGACTATTGGGAAAACATACAATAATAACATAAAAAAGCGTGGTCTCATTCTTACACCACTTTGACAACGTAAGAGAAATAAAGATGCCAGGCTATTACACGTTACTGGCTTACGAGGTAGGAGAAATGAGATTGTATTTTACGTTCATTCATAAGATGATCTTTTGGTGTTTTCTTTTCTTTATGTAATCCAATGATTCTCAACAATTTAAATGGAAGTTATTTATTGGATTAGTATATTATTTACACGTTATTTAGGCGGCATATATCAATTGAACGATACACGAAATAACATTTTAATAATTTTAATAGCCTATACATTATACAACAGTTTTACAAACTGTTTTGCGAAGATAACTCGGCCAAATACACAAAAGAAACGGTTTTAATATTCTATGCGATTTTTTATTAGTAGAAATTATTCAAACATAGAAAATATATAATACAATGTAAAAGTTACGAGGTCGTGCGAAAAATAATGTTTTTTGTAATATAAATTATCTTATGTCGAGTATATGGACTCCTGATGAAGCTTATCTCACGTTTTCTACGAGAACTGATTGTTACTCAGTTAACCAACCGTTATTTTTGGAAAAGTTATTAGTGGTTAGCTAATCGTTCTTGGTATGCCTCGTTTTAAGGATTGTATCAGTTTAAAAAAAAATCAGACATTACATGGATTTGTCCCTATTGGGATTTGAACACGCGAGCACCATAACCGTAACCTACGACGTTAATCACTCGATAACAGATCTGACAAATAGTTGATCATTTTTTATGTGTTCGCTGTCAAAACCTAGTGGAATTGCATAACACGTATAAAAAAATAAAACACTCACATTTACTTATTTTCGTATTAATCAGTTGAAAATGTTCTTTATTAGTGAAACCGGTCCTGATCGTATTTAATAAATGTGTTTTTGAAAATAAATCTTGGTTTATTAGGATTTTGATTTTTAATTGGTATTTATCAATGAAATGATTTTTTTAAATTACTTGAGATAAATACAGTATGAAAAATTCCGAAAAAGTCGACATTCAATATGTAGTATTCTTAAGATAGGTTTTCTCGTATGATAAAGAAATAATTTGGGAAAAACGTGGTTAAAACAGTGTTGAATAATTGACACTTTGAGAAATCGTTGACCATTTGTTTCCGAATTCTTTTTATTTTACCTGTCTTTTGTTCTGTAAGTAGAGATTTTTGTTCATCTCTGCTCTCGGAAATCTACCCTATATATGGAATGATACCACACGACTTGTAAAGAAACACTATAGTATTTATGAGCATTTCTAAGAACAAATTATGTTCCGAGATAGGAAGCAGTCCTAGCAGAGTAATTTTTTATTTTTTTTTGACATTTGGTTTTTTTATGTGACATATTTTAGGGCGTCGGTTGATATATATTATTTTTTCTCCTCCCGAAAATATATTATAATTTTTTTGAAAGTTCTTTACGGTCGGATCCGTGGTCAACGGTGTTGGCTACGATCATGGAGCTTTCGGGTTCCAATACCAGTACAGACAGCTTAATTTTTCATTTGTTTAGCTATCAAAAATTGATTGGCATACTTATTTTACAGACCTGACAACTTTTGTTATCGATCAATTTTACAGCCCTTCTGCTGAGCGGTTAACGTCGAATGCAGTGACAGGGTTCACGGGTTTCAATCACAATAACGACGTTATGATAATAATGAAACATATTTGACATTACAACCAGCGGTGGGCTGCCAATACGTTAACAAGAGGCTCGCTTTATATCAAAGCAATTCTCGGTGTTCTAGGGAAGCAGTGAGTTTTTTTTATCACTCCAATGGAATTATATGCAATATTTATATAAGCAACCGGTTGTTACTTAATACGCATACATATAATATGTAACAATGTGCAATTTACCGTAAACTTATAAATCTTAAAGGCTAAAAATGTACTACTGTGAATACTGAAGCTGTCCTAGATAATCAATTATGTGCTCATTTGATTTAAAAATATTGTTTTCTCTTAAATTAACAAGGGGCTCGACGGTCTTAGTAAAAAATATCAAGGGGCTCACACGAGTCACTCCGAGCCCACTCCAGCCCACTCCTGATTACAACTAATGCTCATGCGCCGAATTTTCTAATAATGATAAATCAAACGAGGTTTTCTTGAGAATTTTTATAAAACAGTTTTTTTTTGTTGGTAAAACACCTCCACAAACACCCAATATTTTTTATTTATAAAATATGTAGAAATCAGGGACCGCATAAAAATCATTGAAGGGCCGGATCCAGCCCACGGGATGACGTTTGGTGACTGTTGAATCATATACGTTGACACTACTACTATTATATTGATTTTCCAAACGGTTTTCAGTATGAATGTTTTTAATTTTAAGCAAACGTAAAGAGCATATAGTAAATTTTTACTGACGAACATTAATTTCAACGGTATTATTTTCATTGGAGGTTGTTTTTTTTTGCTTTTTTAAACCTTTAATCAACAGATAAATAAATAATAATGATAATTTTTGTGTACTTCATACTTCCATTTTCCGTTCGCTGTATGTTTACTAATAAAGCAGTGATAATTCTTTTTGACATATGTATATATCAAAATTAAATATTCTATGACCATCTGTTTTGGACCATCGTCCACTCAGCCACACGACAAAATATTTTTGAAGCCTCCTAATAAAAGTATTCATTCATTTCGGGCCCATTTTCAATTTCACTTCCTTTTGTACAAAACTGGAAAGATTATTGTCATTTTGTTTCTTTGTCGATGAAAAGCATAAAAATCCTTGCCAGGAAAGAATGGCTTCTTATCTTTGCTTTGTAATATGTAAATGATTTGCGCCAGGATTAGGATTATAAAAGACTTTGTTGTTTTCGAGCAAATATCTTTTGTTCCTTTGTATATTGTCAATGTAAAATATAGGGATGCATACTTAGTGTACAGCGAAAATAAATGTATGTTTGAAAAAGCCATCCGACGATTACAAAGTGCGAGGAAGCATTCTATAATCGCTATAAAAAGAATACTCCTAAGTATTCGTTGAATATTATTTCTCAATAAATTAGTTTTTCATTATATTTGTTAAAATGAAAAATATTCATTTTTTAATATATTAATGATGATTAATAAATTGAGCTACAAATTTCTTCTTCCAGACAAAAATATATTCATTACAATAAACTTATTATTCTTCAAAATTTGAAAACTAACAATGCGTATTTTTTGTTACAACGTTTTTTATCACAACAAAGAGTTATGCGCAATGTATTGATGATTTTGATCGAGGCTGATGATATAAGCAGAAAAATACAAATATATGAAGATGAATGAAATACACGATACTGTAGGTTTGATAAAAAATAATCGTTTTAATAACATTGTTCGATTGAATCGTGTATGCAGATATGTATCGACATAATTTTGGTTATTCAATATCTATGTTTCCTTTCATCAAGCAGCCAACGACAAATACATAAAAACTATTTTTTAATCAATCAAGCTTTTAAACGTAAATTCTTAACATCATCCCGTATTGTTTAATCTACATTATTGAACAAGATCACAATAAAAGTGTTCAATTCGCATATAAACAGAATTCATTACAGATAAGGCGGAAAAATATATCTAAGTACTTTCTTTTACAGGTCTTACAAATATTGTTGATATCTATTTTGACAACGTCAATGTCAAAACATTGATTTGAAAGATATTTGTTCGCTTAAACATATAAATTAACTGAAAAGACACTCGACATGTATACATGAACTATGTACACATGTTTTTGTTTAAAAAAACATAATGATAAGCAGTCATAAATCCAAAATAACTTAGTCCAATACAATTCGTTTTGTTTCGACTGTTAAATAAATTTCCTAAATATTTACATATAAAGTAATCACTTTTATACACAAGTATTTTGTACGAATCAGATGTCAAAAATCACAGTTTTATGAATATAAAACAATTATTATCGATTGAGAGAAGAATGCAAAATAAAATGTGTTTTTGAAAGACTAGAGTAGGTCAATCAAAAGGTTTATTCAAATCAATGCATATTTTATTGATAACAAGTTTGCGATATTGGATATCGGTCGGTTGAATTTGTTTAAATTCGGTCGTTTTTAAATATTAGATGGGTTGGCATGAATCTTTAATTTCAATGGATCTTTAACGAACTTCTACAAAATTATAATGAAAATTTTTAAAATAATGTTTTTAGTATAAATTACTAACCTTTGTTGGAAATATAGTTACTTACTTCTATTAGAAAATTCAGTGGTTCGATTGAATGTATAAAACAAAACCCTTGGGAAAGGACGCGCGAGACAAAACATCCTTAAATGGATTGTTTAGTTGGTACTGTCCGTTGATTCCGTATTTTTTGCCTTTCTCTTTGTGTACGTAGACAATTTTTCCGTCGAAAAAATGAGCAAAGTAAAAACACTTGGTCAGTCATTCTTAACCTTTTACCATCGCGACACACGTAACTTGATGTCCGAAGTGAAAAGTGAAAGTGACTATACAAAAATAAAATATTCACAATAGAGGCATGCAATCAAAATTTATTTAATGTGTTGTTGATACGTCGGGAGTAGGGATTGCAATATTGGTTTAAAAAAAAAACAAAAAACTGGTATTTCGTAATTTAAAATGAACCAACATAGAATTTAAAAGTAAATCAATCAAATCATAATTTAATAAAATTGTTCGCGATAAATCGAAATATTTTAAATCTGCTCAGAGTTGTATCAATATTGAAAGGTTTCAATGTTAATTAAAATAATGGTATTAATATTTTTCATTCGGTATTTTTAAATGATGTGAATGAATCTATCAAAAGGTTGAAATGTAAAAAGTAATGCCGCATTATACATTTAATAAACAATGTTGTTTGGGGCGATGGAAATCAGAGCGCTGACCAAACTAAATACGGTCTTTTTCTTTGAAACAAATGTCTATTTAATATTTATCATTGTACACTTGTGTCCTTTTGTGTATCACTAAATTTCTTACGACACACCTCCTAACTGATTGTGACACACTCACTAGCGTGTCACGAAACAAATGTTGAGAAGGGTAACGTCGACCAAAAGAAATATAAAAAAATGAATTCAGTGCCACAAAGCAATTTATAAGGAAATAAAACTAACGAGATACTTAATATATATAGAGAGATAATTAAAAATATCTTGAAAATACTTACAAAGATAAAATAACGAATAGTAATTTTATAAATTGCTGATGTCGGGTCCGTAGTGCAGTGATCAAAACAGATTTCTTCCGTCACGGATCTCACGGGCTCGAATCCCAGTACGAACAGCATTTTTTCGAATGAATACGGGATTGAAAAAAAAATTCTCGTCGATTTTGAAATCCTGGGAATTTACGGATTTTCTAAAATGAACAAATGTGAGACCTATTTTAGGTTTCGCGTGGATTTTTCAAAAAAAAAAAATACTCTGCCCGATCTCAAAAACTCAGGAGTTAACAGAATTGCCAAAATGAAAAGATGCGAGACCTTTTTTTTTAACGCTTGTTTAATATTTTGTTGCACTATAAAGAGCATTACTTTTTGTATTGCAAAGATTTTTTAAGTTTTTGAGCTTTTGCTTGAAGCTCACTGAATATATATTTAATGCTATTAAAGTATAAAAAATCATTTTATTCCTCCATTTATGTGCCCTAGGCGGTTGCCTATTTCGCCTGTATAGTGGCGCCAGCCCTGAGTACAAGCACACATTAAATAAGAGTTTTGTGGATTGCATATTTTTATTTGAAAGAGAAAACAAAATAAAAATCTTTTCACTTTTACAACACTAAATACAAGCAAAATATTATAATTCATTTCATCCTAAAATGTCACTTGGCTAAATTCAGCGGCTAATATTTTGATGTATATAATATTTTCATATTATTCAAAAGTAAAAACATTATACAGTTAAAATGAAGAAAACTAAAAATTAAAAAAAAATATTTAAATCATAAAATCTTATAAAATGTTTTTAACGAACAAGTTATTTAATATAATAAATGCTACGAAAAAGCCTTTTTAGTATGTATTATATTAAGTACACAATAATTCATAATATAACTATTAGAAAATTTTTCTTGTGTCTATAGTAGTCAAACTTTATGTAAACAAAGTCAGAAGGATTCAGGGGTAAAGTTTCACCGTACACAGTCTAGTTTGAAGAATGTTCTGAGGGTCAGGCATATCGAATGTGAAATAGGTAACCAACACTCCACGTTTATGTCTGACAATTAAAATGGCCCCGTGCTGCAACATCTACCGGATGTGGGGCGAATATTTTGTGATGGTCGAGCGAGATACTGTCGGCGTTCGACAGAACCCGTGTATCGATTGGTCGGACATTTGATACTCCAGAAAGAATGGTCAGAGATACAGTGAAATTAAAACTGGTTTATTGACGTATTGCCTACCAAATAATAAATTTACATCTGATTGATTCGAACCTCTAAAGCAGGGGTTCACAAAGAGTGTCCCGCGAGATTTATATTAAACATAAATCTGAACTGAAAAAACTGTTTTACATAAATAAATATATATGAACGGAATATTAGAAATTACTTTCAAAATAAAATATCATCCGGCAAGAATGAATGGTTCGACGTTTTGATTCTTTTAAACATGCTCATCAAATGACTTCTTTATGTGGATCAAAATTGACCGACAACCAAATAGCATCTGTTTTTCGTATTCACACTCCAATATTTGAGCCTAGATTTCATTAGAGGGTTTTATACAAACAAATAAAATATACTAAAACAAATATTTTTTTTCTTAAAAACAATTAACAAAAAAAGGGTGGACCGATAAATATTTTTTATCTCAAAATTTTCCCTTTGACGAAAACGTTTGAGAACCCCTGGTCTAAAGTATAATAATCATTCAGATACATTCACTATTAATGTGTTGCTGTCAATCTTAGATGAAAAGGAATTTATGTATTTATTTATGTATTAAAAAAAATCATTTTTTTTAAATAAATATATTTCACTGATTCCATTCATCGGGAGCATTTTCATTGGTAGAAAATGCTTGCGTTAAGCAAAATCGGTCCCGATTTTGTAATATAACTGTAAGAAAAAGCGATTGAATTGGTAGAACTTCGTAATAAAGTATTTAAGGTCTACACATATGCCCTCATCAGAACTATATTTAAGCTATATAAACTGTCGTAGAAGCAGTGACGTTTCTAGGCTATGTGCCGCCCCTAGACAGACCCCTAAAATAGCGCCCATTTTCTTTCATTCCTTCTCATTATTCTAGAAATAAATATACACATAAAGAAGTTCGAATTCTCTATTCACTTACACATACTTAAACAAATCTTTTGTCTCTTATTCCGTTTTGCTTTCCGGTGATCCATAGTATATACCTTATTGACAAAGATCCTCAATAAATAAATAAGATCCAAAAGCCTACAATATTGTTCAATAATTATGAAAAAATAACTTACCTTCATTGCACACCATAAAAATAATGGAAATTTTAAATGCACTTAAATACTATAAGTATCGAATCTTGATTTAGTATTTTGTTAATCAAAGACATCATATTTATTTTAAATCAAATTTGTGTCAAAAATATTTAGTTATTTAAAAAATCTGAGATTATTTGCCGCTCTCTAAGACTTGCTGCCCCTAGACAACTGCCTACTCGTCTATGCCCTCGGGACGTCTCTGCTAAGAAGATATATTCAATAAATATTCTCTAATATTCTAAATATTCCTAAAATATAGTATTTCAGTAATAAATTGACTAAAGTGTTTCCCGGAACAATAAAAAATAAAGGATATTTATTTCATATAGGGGAATTTTCCACCCGATCAGTTTTCTTTGAATCCAGTTCACACTCTTTATATGGAAAAATAACATATACGACACCAAAGTATTTTCTGATGTGTTCTATTTCATGAATAAAGACGTCAAATCCAAAATGGTTATTGTGCAATAACCCATCAGTCTCGGGATCAAATAAATATTCCGATATCTACGGAAGGTGATAATAATGTTCGGAACTCGATGGTGAATTTCTGGCAAACTTTTCTCACCTGAAAACTGTCTATTCAGAATTTAAATCACGATTTCCCGTAGTTAGGGACTGCAATTCCGGTATTATTGAAACCGAGATCCCGGAATTAAAGTACCGAACTAAAGGCGTTAAAAATGCAAAATATTAGCACTTCGGTAAAATATTACGTAACGAAACATTTTTTTTTAGCAAGCGTTGAATCTGAAACAGGATTTTCTGATGATTGATTTATTTCCACGAAGCTTCGTTCAAAATTAATGGATTCCAGCATTGATAAACCTTTTTCTTATTCCATATCCGCTCTCAATATGGAGCATATGGCATCCTAACCCTAGTTAACCTCAACCTCTCTTTTTCTTATATAATTGAAAAGGCTAGTACACGGGCGGATTAAGCACACGAGAGGCCCCAAGCGCAATAAAATTTGGAGGCCCTGTTTTTCAAATAATATGAAAACGTCAGAAAATTCAATGTGGAATAATAACAATATTTTTAAATGAACAAAAAGTATATGGATTATATTAATATAAGCTATTTTCAAGTCTCCTAAAAATTGGAGACCACAAGCGCGCGCCTCATTCGTTTGTGGAGTAATCCGCCACTGCTAGTGGACAAATTAAAAAAAATACTGTTGGCTTCTATAGGACAGACAGACTATTGGCTTGTTCACGCTAGGCCTAGAAGATTGGGAAGGAGATCTTAGACATCCATGCCTTTGAACATAACTTTATAAATTTATTGAGAAAATGTTATTCGTACCCGTGAAACCTGTCGGGGAATTCAGCGAGATTGACCACTTTACTACGGAGCCGATAAAGTATTGATAAACTAGTCATATTCAAATAATATTTCAATTCAATGAATCAATAAATTTGAGATAGGTATTTGTCAAAGAAAACAGAACGTTATTATAATTACATAGATACTTTGAAATATAATGTCGGTATTTAATATTAAATACCAAAAAACTGGAATTGATATTTTCATTTGATATACAACCCCTACTCACAGCCGAAGGTAAAGGAACCCTTTCAAACTTACAGTTTCAGAACTTTTTGTTTATATAAATTATTTTTATAGAAAGGCCTACTCAATGAAAATACTAAAAATTAATAGGAAGGGTCATAGTTGATGAATTTCTTGATGGGGAATTCGTTAGCGGAAATAATTAAGAATTTGTTTGTGAAATAATTTTTGCCTAACAGATGTTTAATTTTATTATTTGCGTGCCTGATTGGATTTTTTTAGTAATCAAATTCGTAAGCTCTATTAATATACATATTTCTGGTTTTGCGTTCTATACAGAAAATATCTTTTGAAGAGTTTAATAACCCTTTATTTAGTGCGTATAAAATACATTTGAATATAACAATTCGAAAGATTAGTTTGAAATTTTTAATTGGACCTTTTTCGATTAGAACAACTGGCGTTTGAAAATGATTTTTTTTATTTATTTTTATGTTTTTAAAAACAAAAAAATACTCTTAACTATCTGTGAATATATGTAGTAAGAAAATGTAAAAATGTGTTCAATATCAATCGTCAAATATCGTGAGAAGTGACTTTAATTAGAAATTATAATGTAAGCAAGAATACTAAAGTATCTTGAAATATGAATGAGTTTTTTGAAAAAAAAGGAGGTTTTTTAGGAAGTAAGTAGTAGATTTTTTAGGGAATTATAAAGCGACTAAGTTTTGTTTTTTATCAATATCCACTCCCAAGGTAAAGCATATGGCCTCCTATTAGAGTTATCTCAACATAAGTTTTTCTACGATAGCTGTTACTCAGTCGCTCAACCTCTCTTTTCCGAAGAATTAGAAGGGGTATAAGAATACGGCTAGGACAGTACAAGTAGTAAGTTAATCGCTCTCGCTACATCCAGTTATTGAAAGATGGGAGGGAAATTAAGATATCACAAACACCCATGCTTTCGAACAGAAATCGATCGAAAAAATTCTGTCCGTACCTGGACTCGAGCCCGTGAGACCCGCATTTTAATTACTCTGCAGTATTCAGAATACCGTAAATAATATACATGGCCATACTAATATTATGCTTTTTTTGTAGCTGTAAAGTAAAAAAAATAAAAATGATATCTCTTAAAGTAAAATAAATATTAACGGTAAACCATATCACACGTTAAAATTATTTTTATATAACGGAGACTGAGTTCAGAATTTGTGTTATCTATCGGGCAGAAGGAATAAATTATTCGATCACCCCAAAGCTCCTTCTGCTGGGCTTAAAGCTGATCACAAAAGCTCCCAGACTGCTTAGCCTCAATTATACGGCACAGTTGCCGCGGATTGCCTTCCCTTGGAGCGGATAGCTAGGCTCTACGGATATGAATTATTCCACCATACCTTCGCGTTACCTTTTCTCACCTGGTAATTATCGGGTGCCGTATAGCATTACGCAATACTCTCTATTTCAAAATCTGTTATTTATATACACGTAAGAATTTGAATTTATAATTGGAAACTAAATTGTGTTTTTTTAAATCCACTCTCAATATTATGGATATGGCCTCCCAATGAAGCAGCTTAAATGAAAGTATCTTATATATTTTGAACTGGAATTTTAATTATTGTGTAAAATATTCTTATTTTTTTTCAGGTAGTTTGAATTGAAATTACAGTGGAAGCTCTCATAACGAGCAAAACATATTGGGAAAAAAATGCTGTCTTAATGAGCGATATTTCGCATAACGTGTGATCCAGAGTTTTGGAAAATCACTTTCACATCGTTGCTTGCCTCAAGATGAATGAAAAAGCGTGGGATGTGGTTACCAAGATGACCCTCACTTCTGCTTGTAAGAAGCTTTGGCCAAAGAGCGTTGTCGAATGTGATTTTGAGGAGTTTGAAACAGTACCTGTGAAGTCTACAGCCAACGAGATTGTATCTTTGGTCAATACCATGGGACTGGAGGTGGATAACAATGATATTGATGAGCTTGTGGAAGAGCACGGTCAAGAGCTGACCACCAAAGAGCTTATAGAGTTGCATTGTTTTTCACAGCAATAATTTATGGAGGAGAATTTGTTACTGGAGGAGGAGGAAGTAGCATAACAACAATCTTCTGGCGCAATAGGAGAAATGCTGAAAGCATAGAAAACTGTTGCACTGAGAAGCATTACCCTAATAAGGAGGTGGCTATGCGTTTTACAACTTTATTCAATGATAATGTTGTCACATTTTCACCAAATTTTGAAGCGTCGGCAAAAACAAATGTCTCAAGACAGCTTTCTAGTTAAAAAGAATAAATTATCTGTCCTAATTAATAAACTAGTCATTTTTTAAATTGTTTTTTGAAAATCGAAATTCAGGATGTTACGCTCCATAACAATTTATAAGAATGTAATTTTATTTGAATAAACGTGAAAAAACAAAAAAAAACGATTTTTTTCCGTCATTGAACGCATTACTGTATTTAACATTGTTTTATATGGGAAAAATTGTTTCGCATAACGAGTATTTCACATAACGAGTAAGATTCTGGAACGAATTAAACTCGTTATGAGAGGTTCCACTGTAAATCAAAACATTTTTTTTTTTTTTACAAAATACTTTTTCAGTGAGATTATTAAGGTTGTCGTAGAAGCAGACTCCGTGAATTTTAAGTTCAGTGTTTTTTTAATACGATATCTTTATGAGAAAAAAAGCATACACGATATTAGTAGTAATATATCTATAAACTCTGTCATAAAGGACAAAACGTGCATACAGGAGGGAGGCTTTTAAGGAAACGTGAGGCACATTTTATTTCATTTGACCGGGTTTACGATATCTACAAGACCGAAAGCTGTTTCAGAAAGCAAGAAGAACAGCCAAAGTTAAGGCTCAATAAATATCGCGTCCTTGGAACGAGCCGGGTGTAATTATTTCAGTATTGTTGATGTCTAATGTAATAAAAGGTCACGCATATTAATGCTGACAACCGATTCTAATAAACATTGACTGTGTGTCCAAATAAGGAAAAACAATTGTCATTTTAAATTTAAATTGTTTTGTCACTAACGACCCAGGTTGTTTGTCACTAACACCACAGACGTTCAAGTGCACGGAAAAACTTGAACTGACGCTTGGCAAATAGTTGTGTATGTATAATATTAAAATTATAACAACCCAGTAAAGATATGCCGCCTGTGTGGTCGAGTGGTCAAAATCGTTGGCTTCGGTTACGGAGGTAACGGGTTCGAATCCCAGTACGGACAGTTTTATAAATTGATTTTTCAATCGATTTATAAATTTCTGTTCGAATGTATGTGATGTCTTAACTGAGTAAAAAGCAGTTCTCGTAGAAACATTTCTGTTGAGATAAACTTCATTAGGAGTCCATATGCTCCACTTGAGAGCGGACAAGGTAAAAAAAGTATAGATACATCGATGGGGTTTGATTTCTATAGGTATTTAAAATTACATGTGGCTATAGATTTAAAAGGTGAGTTTTTTTAAATGTATCATTTTAATAATTATTTATATTATTTTGGTCACTGTTTATTCCATATCCATATTTAGTGCGATCAAAAGAATATAATTCTCAAAATTATACTTTAAATTAATATTATGTTATTAATATGGAATTCAGACAAGATTAAAATATTAACAATTACAGTGGAACCCCGATCTACCGTTCTCGCATTGTTCGTTTTCCCGCATGGTTCGTTCATTTTTCATAGTCCCGGCCAAACACCCATAAGAACAATGTAAAATAATCCCGCATTAACCGTTCCCCGATTTACCGTTTTCCTCGATCTATCGTTCAAATATTTTGGTCCCGTCAAAAATATTATCCCGGTTGACCGTTTTCGTTGAATATTTCTCATAAATAATCTTACCTCGCATTTCGTTTCGCGTTTTTTTCAGTGAATTCCCGATTTTCCTTTCTCACTATCTTCGTCTTTATACATGTTTCGTTTATTTTTTACTCGACTAAGACCTCACCCCGTAATAGCAATGTTTAGTAATTCCACGTTAGTCATTTCTCGATTTACCGATTTATTCGATCTATCATCTAAACATTATCGTCCCGTCCCATTTACTATCTATCACGATTGACCATTTTTGTAGAATATTTTTTTCGCTCATAAATAATCTTACATTTCATCTGGTTGCGTAAATTGTTCTAACTCAAAAGTCAAAACTAAAATACCTAAATGAAGAAAACTAGAACTCTAGTTGAGAAACTGAAAATAACTAAAGACATTGGAAAAAATTCAGGAGAAAAACGAGTCAACATAGCAAAAAGGAGTTAGTTGACTTAAAAATGTACGCGATTTTGAAGTGTTTGTTAAAATTTAAGTCCCAAACTGCAAATAGGCTACTTAGTTTGTATTAAACAAGTTAAAAATACATTTATTTGTTCTTTAATTAATAAATAAATGAGTTTTTTGAAAATTAAACATTTTTTTGTGTTATTTGAAGATTTCCCGCATTATCGGTTTCCCGCATTATTCGTTCATTTATTACGATCCCTTGAAAAACGTAGAATCGAGGTTCCACTGTAAAATATTTTGTTGAAACACAAAGTAAAGTGTTTGTGCCTAGTATAATTGTTATAGGCAAATCAGCTTGCACTTAGATATAGCAAAAGAAATTAAAAACAATATTCGTAACTCAACAATACAACACATCCAATAACATATTAATGATATTTGTGTTAATTTGAATATGCACAATAATCAAAGCATTCATAATTTTTAAAAAACATACCTAGTTATTGAATAAAAAACATTACAAAACAATGTAAGCAATATTGCCTCACTATTATATGTAAGGCGCTCTTTCCGATGTTGTGTAATTTAATTACCTCTTCTTACTCGATTTTATATACCACAATTTTTTTATTTTAATACGGGTATTTTAAATTAATGGATCAATCTTCAATTTTTCTATGCATTCTGTCACTTTTTATACGGTTTTTTATAAAAAAAGAATTGAGTTTATTTATTTAACGTCAAACATCCAATCAAAGTTGTGTTTATTTACGATTATCGGAGAGAGCACATTTACAATCATCGGAATTGAATGTAATATCACGTAACAGCGTGTTTAATTAAACAATATATATTTCAATATTCCCCCAAATATGCCGCAATAATATCGCTATCGATTAAAAGCACTCGATTGAATTTAATTCTCAGCTTAACCCTTTAAGCCATATGACGTGCAAAGCATGCGAAAAAAACGCTTAACTCAGCTGGCATGTAATAGGTTAAAAAGAGCAACGTATTTAGTTATATATTTTTGTAGAAATAAATACGTTGCTATTTTTACCCTATTACAATGGAGTTCTACCAAGTAAATGTCAATTAAATCTACAGCTGGCATGTTTTTAAAATCCTTTTACGCTAGATTTCATCGATGTTTGTATACGGGTTAATAAACAAGTTTTCTTTATTATATGTGTCACTGTACGCCTTACCCTTATAATGGTTTATTAGTATGGTCAGTGCTTGTGAGCTTAAACCATATAGCGCTGATAAAGCACCATTATGTAAGTAACAACGTTTGATAAAAAAATAACAACCACTGGTTTAAAAATTATTTGCTCAGAATAAAAGATTTTTAAAATTTATTTGTTCATGTGTGAGTGTCTGACTCATTCTAATATTCAATAGATATACATGTTTATGTCTATTCAAAATTTATTTCAGGAATACGTACTTAAAAGGTTAAAAATAAATACCATTGTGATGATTGAAGCGGGATTCAAAGCGAGATAATTATTCTAAGAAAAGATTTAATTATTAAAAACAAATACTATATTATTTTCATTGTAGATTCGGTTATTATTGATTGCAAGAATAACATTATTTCATGTAGATATGATTTACTTGAAAGGTAAGCAAAGAGTTTTTGTAAGTCATACCCGTTTCTAATGTGAAGTTTATAAAATAGAGCTTTTTTAACATAAGTTGTTCTATTGTACGATAACCAACCCCTTAACCTCTCGTTTTCGGAACGGGTTAAGGATGTAAGCTAATCGCTTTCGATAAATCTCGATTATAGAATAAGATGAGCCAAAAAAAATTTAGACATAACACAAATCCATGACATTGTCTGAACAACCAATTAATTAACTAATTGAACTGTTTGTACGTGATTTTGAGTCCGTGAACCCAGTGCTGAATTAAATCATAAGCGCAAGAGGCGCGCGCTTTGGGCCTCCAACTTTTAGGGGCATCAAAAATAGCATATATTTTAATTTCAGTTTTCAATATTCATTATTTTTTTACGAAAAGTTTATTAACACTTTAACGTTATTCGAAAAAGAGGGCCTTCAAATTTTATTGCACTTGGACCCTCCAAAGTGCTTAATCTGCCACTGCGTGAAGCTTTAAATTGAAGCTAATACACTGTTGACAAATATGTGTGGAATCACTACTGATACAAATGAACAATGGTTTAAATCAGTGATGCACAAACGCGGTCCTTTTGGAATTTCGTGGCGGCCCTTAAATCTCTTTCTCAAACATCCTTTTTTCACGTAAAACACTTATTAAACAAATGTAAGCAAGCTTTTTCTTCAATGAAGGAGAATAAATCGGTTCATAGAAACAAGCTTACAAATATTATGTCAAATTAAAAAAAAAAGTTAAAAATTAACAAAGACCATGAACGCTATTAACTTATGAATTGCATATAAATGAAACATAAATATTTCACAATGAAATGATTTTTAATAAGCAAGTACTCATGATCTTTTTTTTTGCATGGCTTATTTATTTTCAAAATAACACGGTCAAAATAATAAAATGGAACCTATTACTCATTTATCTAAATTCACTTCAATTCGATCAATTCGAAGATAATGGACATCAAAAACACACATGTCCTAAATCTTAAATTTAAATTAATAAGTAATCTAATTATGACATTGACGTTACCGGAAGTTGAAACAAGACCCACCTGTTCGGCAGAGCTAGCCCACAACGGGCAAAAAAGTTGGTTTAATCGAGCTAACAATTATTAATTAAAAAATACAGTTTTTGTCGTATAGTTTCAATGTTTTCATGAATTTAATAAATAAAGTGCTTAAAATAGGGTAAAATATCACGGTATTTCAGTTCTACAGTTTTTTAAAAAAGTTAAAGGTTGATAGCTATTTCGGCTTACGCCATCGTCAGAACTATCGATGGCGTAAGTCGAAATAGCTATCAACCTTTAACTTTTTTAAAAAACTGTAGAACTGAAATACCGTGATATTTTACCCTATTAAAATGGAGTTCTACCAAGTAAATGCCAAATCAATAAATAATAAAGTGCTTCCTTAAAATCTTGTAATAGATTCGGTGGAATTGAAACAAAACGTACTATCGAATTCATATGAAAAAATAAGCTGGTTTTTAATAATAAATATTTTCATTGAAAAAAATCGTTTGAAAATTTGAGTTCAAATCACCAAATAATGTTTAATAATTTCTGGTCTCGCTTCATTGCAAATGATATCCAACTTGGTGAAATTTAGTCTGATCATAATAACAAATTTTGTTTTTTATTTAAATCAAAGTAAGTTTTTTAATTAATCTGATTTTGAAACAATTACTCTCGTCTCCGCTGAATTTTCTGACAGAACCTATTAAATAGTAATGTTGTATTTTAGTTGAGAATTTCGGCAAACAGGAAATACAATTTTTTGGTCCATGAAGTATATTACTATAATATACTTTTAAAAGGATTCATTATTTACTGCTGCTAAATGAACTTCGCTTTGATTATAAATCTCTTAAATATTTGAAATTTTAGTAAATATCCTCGAAATTAAATTTCCTTAAATGAACTTTCAACAATTCAGATATTGATATATTTTATTATCATTGGATTTGTTAGGCGCTTAAATGAAAAGAACTAAAAAGAGTTGAAGATGTAATTAAAAAAAGATTATATTTTACAAACTTTTTTTCGTCGTTTCCTTAGTTATATTTTTGAATGTATCAGATTGTTTTTATTTAATACAACAGTTTGACTCCATCAGTTTATTTTTTGTGTTCTATTTCTTTTATTTGAGGCTATGTGAATATTTCTAGTTCTAGGAGGAATTTGAATAAAATTATTCGTAAGAACAGTATACAGAAAAGAAATATTAGTTGCAATGTATACAGTAAATAAGGCCATTTATTTTATTTTTATATACAAACTTGAGACATGAATTTCATTTTTTCGTTTTTTAAAAAATGAATTATGTGGATATTCCTGTGAAATATTACATACAAATAATATCATCAACTATAAATGTTATGATTACGGGATCCCAATCTGTACAAGGCATAATATAGGAACTGCTTTCCAATTATAATTGAAACATTATTTTTGTTTCAGATAATGACTTTATTTGATCGATTACTTTTGAAAGTGGTTGCACATTTGCATCTAAAAATCATTATAATACAAATAGTCTTAATTTGAATAATAATTTTATTCACAAACTAGTCGTTTATAGTATTTTTAATGATTATTCAAATGGTTTTCATTTTAATAATAATTTCAGTAAAACAAGACAATTATTGTCGAAATGTCGACAATAATTAACAAACTACGCACATAAGCTTCAAATACAGATACGATACAAGAAATTATATTAAAAAAGTGGATTAAAAATACAAAAAAGATAAAAAGCTCTTCTCCACACTGAAAGAGCTTTTATTATCTCGTGCCGCAGGTAGTATTCAAAATCATTGCAAGGCGCCCGTCCGAAAAACGAAATAAATTGACGCTATTACGAAAAAAAATGATTTTGCTTAGAAAAAATTGAGACACTTGAAAAAAACGGTTGCTTTATATTACACACTTTACTTTTGCTAGTCGGATAACAATTTCATACTTGTGTAAAAGTCAAAATTTTTTCCGCATAAAAAGGGATTTGTATGTATTATATTATATTTTGGTTCAGGGAAAAAAATATTGCACAAACATGGCGCTTATGAATTCCCTTTTGTCGCGTATAACAAGAAAGTTATTTAAAGAACGACAATATATTGTAAACCAAATTCAAATCATATATTAATGAATTTCTTGTAGTTTAGTTTCCAGGTAAACATTGTAACATATAAAAAATACAGTTGTCAATATGACGTCAGTGGCCAGTAGCGTGCAATCCATTTAATTGGGTATCTGAGATATATAACCGGGAACCTCTTATAACTAGATTTTTTTTTAATTTGCGTAAATCTAGCTTAAAACGATAAGATATATATGTAAAGATATAAAACATTTACAGCGGTGGGCTAGTATTACCTAAACTGGGGGCTCGCATAATATGAAAACTTCCACATTTATACGCATTAATCTTTTAAACCAAGGGTTATCAACCTGATAATGATAATGCTGTCACATTTTCACAAAATTTTGCAGCGTCGGCAAAAACAAATGTCTAAAGACAGCTGTCTAGTAAAAAAGAATAAATTATTGTCCTAATTAATAAACTAGTCATTTTTTGAATTGTTTTTTGTAAATCGAAATCGCATTCCAGGTTGTTACGTTACATAACAATTTATAAGTATGTAATTTTACTTGAATAAATGTTAAAAATATAAAAAATATTTTTTTCCGTCATGGATCGCATTATTGTATTTTACATTGTTTTATATGGGAAAAATTGTTTCGCTTAACGAGTGTTTCACATAACGAGTAAGATTATGGAACGAATTAAACTCGTTATGAGAGGTTCCACTGTACTTTTTACGAGATATTTCCAAAGCCAAACAAAGTCTTTTGTTTCATATACATCTAAGCCATTCACAGAAATTGCTAGTGATTGTAAAAGATTTTTTTGAATATAACAAAAGACTCGCGCGAGTCTCTCTATGCCATAGGTTCCCAACCTTTTTCGGGTGGCGAACCCTTTTTATAAAGCCATGTGACTAGGCAACCCCCCCGAGGAATTTGAAATCCTCGATTTGCTATACTTTTTCGTTATTTTGTTGTTCAAATCCAAAATCGAAAAAAGTTGGCGACCCCCAGGTTGAGAACCCGTGCTTTATGCCCTGTTTGCACTAGGACTCGAATCTGTGAGATCCGTCACAGAAGCCTGGTCTATGGTACGACACACGCGCCACCTACTGCAAGTTAATTGTACTATAACCTTCGCGCAAGTGCAAGCATACACGATGTCAAAATGAACTGCTTGGCAGACATACAAACAATGATTTATATATATAAGACCTAGGTACTGTGTGAAAAAAAAATCAGGAGGGTTATAAATTTTTTTCTACCATTATTTTTGTATAAGTTGTTTTTCGTAGATTATATGAAGAAGTTGTATGCCGTTTGTTGAAACCTGTAATTTTTAACTTGTGCTATTTTTTTATTTATTTAGATTTTTCGAAATTTATATCTATAAAGGTAACTTGAATGAAATTGTGAATAAAAAGAAAAATGTCGGATTTGAGATAAGTGTAACGATCGATTGTTGTAAGCTTAACTTAGATATGAAAAATTATAATGTTTTTTTTTAATAATGCAACAAGAGAGAAACCTCACTATTACATTAATTACTATTGTGCTGTTACTTCAAAGCATCATTGGTACTGTAACAAAATGATTATAACAATAATATAAAAAAATATTACTAATACCATATATCATTAACCAAAAAATAGTTGAAATAAATTTATTAATAACCCTCCAGAGACGAGAGCTTTTTTTCGATAAAAACATATTTTTTATGCCATATTGAAGTCACGGATATCTTTATTCCTAACAAAAATTAAAAAAAAACGCAAAGCCGTTGTATAGAAACCCCGCATGACTATATGGTCATGCTCATCCTTTGATTACCGTGTAATATTGTGTACGGACAATAGTAAGGACAAAAGTGACCGTATGGGTACGCAAACATTCGAGGTTGAAATATAGCTAAACGTGATTTTTTAAAAAATATTTATGATTTGACCTCTTAGATCAACATAATTTCAATACAAATATATTAGCAAAATAACTGTAAATATTTTGATGTTTTGATAAAAAAACAGTTTCAAAAAGTCCATTAAAAAAAACGGAAATTTAAAAAATCGCATGTGCCGTTTCTGTCCCCGCGGCTGATGACTAACTAAAGTATGTACTCTTCTTAACCAAATATGAGTGAAAGCAACGATATTCAGGTAGAAAAAGGATGAATAGTGGGATCAATAGACAACGGTGTTTACTGTGACCATATGGTCACGCTCGTCCTTGGAGGGTTAACTTAAAATGCAATAAAATTAAAAAGTCAAATAAAACAAAACTGGTAATTTGTATTTATTTTACTGTGGCTTTCAGGTAACAACACATAAATTAAAAACCTTTAAATATACACATTAAATATTATAAGATAAAAAGTAAAATGAAAATTATGCATCACGAAGAAGAGAGGTCTCAACCAACGACGTACAATTTCTCCATGTCATCAACAAAAAACAACTAATGTAAACACAATAAAAACAAATACAACCCCCTAGCTTAAATTATAAACCATTTAAATGCATAGTAAACAAAAAAGAATGAAAAAAATGGTAAAAAATAATTCTGCTACCAAGAAGAAACTTCAACGATATAATTGTACGTCCAAAGCAATATAATGAAACGTTTGTGATACACAATAGCGACTCGCAGATTTTTAAATCGATATTGTTTGGCTTTAAGTGTTTTGTAATATTATGAAAAGTTAAAGAGTATTTACAAAAAAGAAAAATATTAATAGAGTCTGTTTCTGTTGGCAGCTTTTCAAAAGGGATAATTTTCGATACTGTTGATAGTGCCGACAGTTATATATGCCGATATTATTATGTTATACATATAAGAATAACCTTCTAAATTATCAAATCATCATCTTTATCTCCACTCATTAAATCACTATAAGATACTTGATCGGATGTTCAAATAATTGTCAACTATATTTGTATATATTTAAAAATCTTGTTGAATTAAAATACAATGATACAATAAAGAGTTGAGTGAGTGTTGTATTAAAAAGTATTTTTTTAAATTATTTATATATACGCATAGCAAAGAGTACAAAGTGCGTCAATCTCAATTTGTCGGTTCCGCAGTGCGGTTAACGTTGTTGGCTTTCATGGCGGATCTCGCGGGTTTGATTCCCAGCGCGAACAGCATCTTTCAATCGATTTCTGTTCGATGGCATATATATTTGTAATGCTCAAAAAATCAATCTCACACTTCTGATCTGGCGTAGCAAGATAAGTTAGATACTTACTAGTACCGTCTTAAGTCTATACTTTCTATACATATTTTCTTTGAAAAAAGAAAGGTTGGACAACTGAGTAATTTCCTGTTAAGATACTTCCATTAGGAGACCATATGATCCACATTGGGAGTAAACATGGGTTAAAAAAAATTGCTCCGTATGGGGAGTGGAAATATATCCAACATTGATAGATCAGCTTTTGTAAACTATCAAACAAATATTATAATAGAGTGTTGATACTATTGATGCTTTCACAAAGCTTTGACTGCTATAAACCTTTTGCAAGAAAATAATTATCACTAAGACTTTTACTCAAATTTCTTTGGAGAGTGCTTGAGCAAACAATTTTTTACGCCATTTCTCGTAAGATAAAGTTATTACTGCAATTTCGTACCTACTTGTATTTTTTTACGATGGTGCTGATTATGCGGTAAATTTTTTAACCTTTCTCATTACGGTGATAGTAACGCTTTTAATGAAATAAAGTGATTAGCTTAATTAAATATTATCTTAAAAATGGTAAATTATTGAAAAAAAATTACGTATATACCGTCACAGTATGAGTAGAAGTTAGTTAGATAAAAAGTATAGTTCTGAACATTAAAATAATAAAAAAACGAGCTTTTAGGAAAAAATCTCCAGCCTCGACAATTACATAATAGAAATTATTTAATAAAAAGCAATATCTTAAAAAAAACAAACAAATTGGCACGACAATTAACTATCAATTATAATTTCATAAAGATGCGAGTATAAGATTATCATCTGAATCGTAAACAATTATTTTTTATTATTATTAAAAACCTTAATTATATTATTAAAGAGTAAAGAACACCGAAGACTATTTATTATCACATACAAAATAAAATAAAGTAGGTTTACTAAGTTTTGTTTTAGATTTATTTATTTATTTATTGTAAATTGAAAGGAAATTGGTTCTTTTCCTTAATAAATAATGTAAAATTTGTCCTAAGTTAAATTGTTTTAAAGTAAACAATATCATGTATATTTCATAGAGCTTTAAGTTAGCCATTTTAACGGTTATCTAGTCAGCTTGGACACGATTGCTTATTATTAGTATTTACGCGTTCCAGAAATATTGCATTTAAGTTTTATCGAGATTTACTTAAAATATTTCAAGATCGAATTTTTGGAAGCAGTTATTCGCGCTTACACGTGGAAATAACCCTGCCATTAAATCGTTAATCTACATATGTTGAAATGCTAGCTTATTATTTTAAAAATGGTTATAATTTGAGAGAAGTAATATATTAAAACTTGAAAGACTTGCATAAAACTGTTTAAAGTAAATTTATGTTCTTAGCGTCGATATGATTTTGAAGAATCATTAATAATGTTAAAAGAGATTGTTTATAATTCTTAGTAAAATTATTGAAAGGTCCATGATGAATTTATCTTTGATCTTATTGAATAAACTAACAAATATTTTCAATGTATCGACCAGACACGTAGTCCCAGGTATATGATCAAGAAAAAAAGACCAGTTCTGAATCTGAAAAATTCCTCGTTTCTCAGCGGCTATTTTTCTATACCAATAATTGCTTCGTTCTGTTTATTTTTCCGTTGCCGTTTCAGCAATTTATCCAACAATAAAATAAAGCCACATGTTTCAAAAAAGTGTTTACATCTAAAATGTTTTTCTATGTTGTTAATGAGCGCCTAAAATAAAGTTGTATGTACAACATTTTCACCAACTATTGTACCTAAATGTATACTATCAGCTTTAGAGCATTCATGTGTTAAAAGGGAAAAGAATGTAGACCAAATTTTAACATTTTTTTTATTGTATTTTTATTATTGAAAGTAAAGGAATTTAACAGTCATTAAATATATACATATGTATCAAGTATTTTAAAACAGTTATAGAGAATTTCTTGCTAATGAACATACTTCTTTAAAGAAGTATATTATCGAAAATTAGAATATTTAAACTACAAAAATAATGACTATATGAAATCTGTGGTCTAGTTGGTTAGAGCTTACCCTACCGACCAAAGCAAGCTTGGGTTCAATTCCCGGTAAAATCAATCATATTTAGATTTTTAAATTTTAATTTGTGACATAGGTGTTTGTGATGTCAATTGTCATCGAGTTTTCCTGTTATGATCTTTCAACTTAAAAATATTTTGCGCATTGGCATTAGCTGTAATATTAAATGTTTTTTTTTAACTAAACAGAAAATGCTTGTCTTAATTTAATCAACTTAAAATTCAGCAATATGAAAAGATTTTTAATTCAGAATTTTATTGTAGTTGAATGTTTTACTTCGAATCACTGAAAATATTATCTTAAGCTTTCAATACTAGTATTTTGAAAAAGTCAACAAGCAAAACAATTAACGAATTAAGAATTAATAAAAAATAATTAAAGTCTTAAAAATACAATCCTTTAACTGAATTATAATATGCATATTTTTATATTATATAACCTAATAATTTTATTAAAAATGATGTACAAAATTTTGTAACGATTGCCATGTCCCATTATTTGATCATTATTTTTATAACATTTCCAAGAAACGCAAACGACTCTTGTATTTACAATCAATAAGATAAATAACGTAGTTTATTGTCTTAAGTAGTGAGTTTTGCAGAACTGTATAAAATTTTACGTCATCAGATTCGTTTTTCAATTCGTTCAAATTTTGTACAATCACTGTCGACGACTCGGGTTTCATCTTTCGACATCTTAAGGCATTCAAGTGTCCGAATGAATTTGAACTGAATTAATCCTATATTAAGGTTAAGCATATACTGAGATGCAGGTGTGGTCCGTCCAACCTATAAATGCGTCTAACCTGTGCTGCGGTCCGTTGTGATCGCGGCACGGATTCATTCGCACAAACTTCGACGTGCGTTTTTTAAATTACGTCGCAAAACTGACAGAGAAAATATTGAATTTGTGCGATTTGAATTTTGTTTTTACGAAATTACTCATGTGGGCTATTCTTAAAAAATATTGAAAGAGTTATTGTAGATCAATGTGTTATGCATTGAATCTCTCTCTCCCACCCATCCTATACTAAATAATGGGGCGTAGCGAGTGCGGTTAGCTAACCACTAGTTTTGTCCGAGTCTTATCTTTCTATGACAACTTTCTTTGAAAAAAGAAAAGTTGAGCAATTGAGTAACAAGCAGTTCTCATTAGGAGCGGATATGGTAAAAAAATACTGAAAATAGCCGCAACTTTTCTATTACATCATTAAATACATTATTTTATTCCGGTGTTTTATTTACGTAAACTATTTTCTAAGCTAAATAATATTTTGACTCTCTGAACGAGAAGCAATATTTAATTAAGAATCAAATTTCAGAAAAGATCTTGACACCTTGATTGGTATTTCCAGCCTAAATATTTAAACGTTTCTTCTTCTCTTTCTCAATATAACGATAGGGACGTGTTATTTGTTTTGTTGTACTTCGAACGAAGCTCAGGTAGGGAGGTTGCTGCACGAATTTCATTATTTCGCAATATGGTTGGTAATTTCTCAAGTGGATGCTTATGTCACAGGGTGGAGTATTCATAGTTACTAGCTGTAAGCCCGTTGACCTCAATGTGGGGATTTTCGTTGTATTTTTAAGTAGTCAGAAAATTTATTGGCGTGAAAAATAAATAACAAACCTATTTATTGAATAAGCCAGACATTTTAAAAGTAAAAGAAATATACCTCGGGGTATATATCGACAGCCCTACCCTGCAGTATCTAAATTGTATATAATATAATTTTTAGAATAATTGAAATGTTTAAGTTTGCTAACAAATATATTTCGTAGAAAAAGAAAAAGATTTCTGGACATATATCGACAGCCCTGCAGTATTTAAATTGTAAATAATATAATTTTTAGAATAATGTTTAAGTTTGCTAACAATTATTTTTCATAGCAGAAGATGTTAAAATAAAAATCGAAATATAGTTCTATAAAATATCTATACCGTAATTAGAATATTCATAATACATGTAAGAAATAACAAAGATTTTCAAGGCTGGATGCAAAATATTACCATACTTTCCAATAATCGAATCAATGACACTGATCAAAATCTGTCAAATCAGCTCCAAAAAATCTTCGTTTCCCATCGACTCACACGATCCAATGATTCATTTCGACAGCCCTATAATTGTAGATTCAAAAAATCGAATCAGTATCTTTGATTATTTTAAAAACTTCGTAGCGATGTAAACTTTCAAATAAAGTTCTCTCAATATTATTACGATGCTTCAATTCTAAGCCAGAAAATTTGAATTTCAAATATAAAAAGACGTCCATTTCAATTGGACGAACGATAACTTCAAAAGTATGCGAATCAAAATAAACCGTTAGCATTGGTCGAAAAATGTGCTGTTAAAAATAAACCCTTATCATTGGGCGAAAAGGATATTATACTATGATGAACATATTTGTGATTATTTTATCGGCTATTAATATGAAGATTATCTGATAGTCTTATATACACAAAAGAAAGCTTTGTATGAATATAAAATCATTTTTGAGATGCAGCTAAAATATGAGCTTGTATATAGTTAGTTAAACCTACTGCGGTTTTGAATTAATCGACTGATAATAATGTGTCAATATCATGAATATTAATTGAGTAGCAAACATTCAATAAGGGATTTGTCACACAAATACAGAGCTTGGGAAATGATGATTTGAATGATCAAGAAATCACGGTTTGCTTGAATGAGTCAACTTTGTGATTTAATTTTTATAAGAAAAAACCTTTTTTTAACATTTATTGTGACTTTGATTTATATATTTTATTATGGACTATCAAAACTGATATTAAACGGCATTTTTCAAAATTTGTGATAAATTACTTTTTGAATGTTAGCTCTTGCCCACTGGACTACTGTCCCGGATTAATTATTAATCTAATATGATAGTTTTTCGTTTGTTTTAAAGTAAATTTCAAATTCATTGACACCCGTGAAAATTTTGATACCGAAACATAAAAAAAACATTTAAAAAGTTTTTTATTCTGCGTTTGAAAACATAATTCAATGTTCAAATTTTTACAAATTCGCAAAATAAATTCAAAAATTTGTCTGCAGTTTATCCTTTTCCGCCCCTTTAAAGTGGCGTGCTGAGAATTTACAGGGGTTGGTCGATTTTGTCTCTAATTTGTTAACCTAAAGGACAAACCTTCTGTATATTATTTGCACTTACCTGCGAATTGTTATATAGAATATTTGTTACAAAAAATCATATAAGCCTTTAAGAGATGAAGTGAGCCCACTAGTAAAATAGTAAAAAAATTCTTGGACTTTTAAGTGCAGTCACGTTTTTACTTAGTAATAATAGTGTTTTGGTTGATTGCATATTTTTATTATACGTATATAACATTATTGTGATGTGTATTAACTGAGGTTATTTAAGTTTTACGATACTTTAAAACGATTAGAATATTATAACGCACCTAACTTATTTTTTCTAAAATACCACTTGACTCATTTTACTTCGAATAGGTCCACGTTATAATAATTACTTTAAAAAAATTAAAAAAGTAATACCGGAATATTATTTATTACCCTAATCCTTTTCCAAGTATGCTTTCATTAAATGAAATGTTTTTTTACGATTAGAAAACATTGAAGAATGCTTTCATTAAAATATATATTTATTTTTTTACTTTGAAATTAAAAAAGGTGCAATTTTAGTAAAAGGTAAACATTAAGTTGTAAACTCATTGATTATTAATCACAAAAATATATTTTCTCGCTGAAAGGATTGCAATATTGTGAAGATTAAACGGTTTGTAGATTGCATTATAATCAATCATATTGTATTGACAGTAGGATAAAAGATGCTCTACGTAACCCTCTTTAAGAAACACGATAAGCTGACATAAGCTTACTTCGATTTTCAGACGAATTGGTATTAAATTGGAAAAGCATTTCTCATATTAAAAGTTATAAATTTTCATTTGATAAATTTATAATATACTTGATCTTTTGATAAACAATAACTGCAATATAAATTATGCACAGGAATCAGTTATAAAAGTTTCATGTATTGCTACACTAAATTATGTACGGTTGTTCTAAATATAACATGATTTTTAGAGCGTGCTGTAAGAAATCATGATCAATTAAATTTAAGCTTTTTTGTTATATCTGCAAAATATTGTACATTAGGCATTGAAATGATTTTTTTTCGCAGTAATTTCGGGTAGGTTTGTTTATTTATTAACTTAAACTAAGAGTTTGGGTTCATTCGTTTACGAAATGCCTAAGGATGTACGTAACTCGAGCTATACGTGGTATATAAATATAAAATAAATAAATAAAAAAAATCTTGACCTTCGCAACCGAAGCCAACAACGTTGACCACTCGACCACACAGGCGATTTATGAATTTCTGTTCGAAGGCATGGATGTCTTGAATTCCCCCCTCCCACCCATCCTATTCTATGAACGGGTCGTATCGAGAGTGATTAGCTAACCACTAATCCTGTTTTAGCCCTATCCTTTTATTCCTACTCTCTTTGAAAAAAGAGAGGTTGAGCAACTGAGTAACAAGCAGTTCTCGTAGAAACACTTCTGTTAAGATAAACTCCATTAGAAGTCCATATGCTCCACATTGGGAGCGGAGATGGTAAAAAAGTTCTATACTATGTAAGTTATACATGGAGAAATATATTTGTATTTATTTATTTTACAACGCATTGCAATACATAATTGTATGTATGTACATATATGAAGGTTATGGGTGAAGAATTGTTGAAAAAATAAAATAAAATACAACAATTTAACACTAAAAATAGGACATCATGAAAATAGCACGGACTAACATACATATATACATATTTATTGTAGTCAGCTACTCTTTGAAACACAAAGGAAACTATTTGTGACCGTAAATTATTGGTTAAATGTGGCGCAGTGTTGTTTGGAGATGTAAGAGCTGGGAGTAATTACTGGATGTTCAGGTAACGAGCAGAATAATTAACAGAGCTGACCATTATTCAAATCTTGTTCTAATGATGTTGATATATGTTTAATTACGACTCCTACTTGGTTAATGATAATACTATACAACTAAAATAATGATTTATTAATCACTAAGTATTGTTTAAGTTTAAAAAATATTTTACCTATGACAATTGGATAGACTTCATATAAAATATCGGTATGCATGCAAGCAAATACAAACAACTGCGATATCAATATTGGGTGAGTATATCAAAAATTTGGTTTTCGATATTTCCTGTAAAATGTCAATAAAAAATATGTACAAACATAAACGGTGATTTTAATAAACAATTTACTATTTAAAAAAATAATATTACTCCATTAAAAAAGCTTGTCAATTCTATAACCTATCAATATTAATATCACTCTTAACAAGTGATTTTTCTCATGTAATGCGATGGGACAGCGTTTCGGCACCCTTTCTCTCGGCATTTATAATGTTTCAAATCTTTTGATTTAGCACTAATAAAAGCACTAATTGAAGTTTTGAACAAATGAAACATAATTTGGACTCTGACTCTTTGGACTGGAAAAATGTGCTGCAGCTGCTGTAGGTGATCTGCGTTTTCGTAGAGTAACAATTCAGGAAACAAAAAAAAAGAGTTTGAGCTACTGAGTAACAAGTAGTTCTCGTAAAAACACTATTGAAATACCCCCATTAAGAAGTCACATAAAGATCGGACATGGATTATAAAAAAATCTTAACAAGAAGTGAGTTCTGGTACTTTTTTTTTAAAAAAAAAGCAGTGCTCTTAGCAGATTTGAAGTATTTTAATTCATCGCGAACAATTTAATTAAGCTATGTGATTCTTTCTATGCATTCAAAAAACGATTATCGTTCATTTTAATACCGGAATACCGTTTTTTTGCATTTATAAAAGCGGTATTTTGATATTGAAAAAACACAACGAATACCGGTGTTGTGATTTCTACTCACGATTAAAAAAAGTCGTATACGTGTCTATAAATTTGATATAGGGAAAAACGTATTAGAAAATAGTTGCGTATTGCGTATGCAACAGCTGATTAACGACTACTTTTCATAACGAAATAACTAAACTATTACCGCACGGGGTTAATCTCAACACGAACGAGTTTCCATTAGGTGATTCAAGTTCTTGGAACCAAGTTCTTGCAACCAAGTTGAGCCACCCGCATTTATTGTTTTAAAACAATAAATGCGCATTAAAATACTATGGTGACTGTAATGCAATCAAAGACATATTATTTCAATCTCCCAAAAAATGTATTATTTGCCCGATTGGTTGCCTAATATCGATACGATGATTCAATATTTTATGATATAATATGTACTTTTTGATTTTGATGTGTATAATTAGAATACATAGCTTCAAAATATTCAATCATGCGGTTGCTTTTCAAATACGAAAACAGCGCGGTTTTCTCGACATAAATATGTTTTTACATATTTTGTGGTAAGAATAAAGCATACATAATGACGTCTTTGCAGCGCAAGGGCATGAAAAAAATGACAGAACCACTCATGTGAGCGTGGCATTGATAAATGGGGGACGGGTGATGAATCGTTTTAAACTCAGAAAAGGATAACAAATGAAAGTAAAAAAAATAGCAGAAAATCACGGCGTAATATATTTGAATAATAACTTATGGTGAGAGATATTTTAAGGGACGTCTAAAATAAACAAATACGAAGCAAAACGCGAACTGAACACAGATTTATATAAAAAAACGTCAGTAAATAACAATAATGATCGAAGTATGGAAGGCTATCAGTGGAAGCAAAGCCCCCTATAGTAAAAGCCATGCCATAGAATTGAAAACAGGTACTTTTTTCAGATGAGCGGTCCGGATTCATAATGTTCAAAGTAATATCACATCATTATGAAACCATTTATTTCTGTTATATTGTAGGATATATATATGATATATATCTTTTCAGATATTTTTTTTTCAAAATAAGAAAAAAACACATTTTCTAAGGTTTTTAAATAAAAGTCTCGGAGAGCAAATAAAGAAGGCAAATCATTTTATTTAAATTATTTTTTTACAATATTTCAATACAGAATATGAGATTGGATAGTTCACTAAAAAAACCAACGTCATTATTGGGATTTTAATCAATTAATATTAATCTTAAAATTTATTTGTGTACACTGGTTCGTTACTCAATCTTTCCATAGGATTTCTCAAGTAATATCAGTAATCAAAAATCAGTTAGTCAAGCTAGGGTAGCACATTTCACTTCATTATTGTTTTAATATTGTTATTGATTAAATCATCATTAACTTCGTATATTGCCACTATTATATGATAAGACGCACCACATATTTCATACTATCACAATAGGCGTCAAAATCTTATATAATATAATATGAATTCCGCTTGTTACCGTTGTTAATATACTTTATTATAAATATTCTATATAACTGTGATACTTAATAGTGGGAAGTTAAATTTTATTTGTTTTTACCACACATCGCATTTCTTGCCATTCGCTATATTTCTTACAATCATTACTTAATTTGCATAAATGGCCCTTCCGATGTATCGTAAATTTCAAATTAATAACACCAATGAATCACAGAATATCCATACAAGAAATCTTTCAAACACACATGTTATATTAAACGAAAAATAAGCTCATAAATTGGAATTTAGAGTTAATCTACGTATAACCGCCATCCAATTCATTAGTAGAGGCTGGGATTCAACAGCCTTCTCATGATTTGCTGATTTTTCTACAGCACTGCTTGGAACATAAGACGGCTATGGCAGAAGTCTTAAATTATGGATGTTGAAGAACTTGCTAAAGCTACTATACCACGTTTATGATCGGATACCAGTCCCGATCTTGATAAACAAAAGTGGAAATTAAGTACTAAGGAATATTGTGTATTTTCCTTTCCCTCAAGTATTGACAGTGAACACCCTGATGCCTGATAACTATTGGATACCTCAACATAAACCAATCTATGAAAGCTTTCTGAAGATATCGAAATATATGTACAGATCCATGAACGAATATTCATGTAAAATTATTAAACAAGCGGATGGTAGCTCGGAGCTCGCGTGTACTCAATTGCTCTACAAACTGTTTAATGTATCATAAGTATCATGTAGTTTGTTTTGTGCTCAAGTATTAAAATAGAAAACAATGTGTCCTGATTCAAACTCGCTAAAAATAGGATAAAAAGTTATTCAGGGTGTCCGTCGTCAACCAATGCATTGGATACTTGAACAATGACATTGGGAACACAGAGTTTTTGGGAAAGTTTGACCCACAAGTTTTACTCACTGAATCCCACATTGTGGCGAGCGGTAAAGAAGATAAGCAACCAGCAGACCACACAAATAATAAAGAAGTCAATGACATAAAAAAAAAACAGGAGATAGTCTCACGTTAAGGCAGAATGTTTTACTTATATTTTTGTTTTATATATTTTATGTTTACTTCTATATTTTGAATATTTGAAATTGTTTGGGTGGCATGGATGGTCCTTTATAGTGGGTATTACCCGATCTAAATATTAGCTTTGAGATTGAAACATCTTATAACATTTTATTCGTGCCTTTTTATGTAGACCGATGCAATATCTAGAATAAATAGAAGAGATGAAGTCATAAATCTCATTACTTTTCAAATCATAGAACTGTTGATTCGAAATAAACCTATAAAATTATTCGCGAAATATACTTGTCTGCACTTTTATAAAAAAATCTACTGGAGCTTTTTTTATATTATAATGTTATATGTTAGTATATATCATATCGACTGTGGAAAGGAAAAAGGGCGTAATCCACACATATAACATTTTACAGGAGGCGCAAAAAAAATGTTTTGATGATTTTGGGCCATATGCAAATTATGAATTATACACAACCTTGAAGTGCACGGAGTGCTCTAAACTGGTGTTTAATTGACATAACCTAATATTAATTAAAGAAATTGTCGAGATTAAACCTTTATTTCAGTCTTTTTTCTTGGTTTTAACTTTTTACAAGGTCATCTTTTTTAAACTTAAAAGCTAAATTTAGATACCAATTCGGCATTTTCAGCTTCCATCCTTTTGATAGAATGTGTGTCAAGTTGTATACATTGTGATTATCGAAAAAAATCTGTTTTAGAAAAACTGAGGGTGACGTCCTTTTTCCTTTCCATATTTGATATGTTGAATTTTTGAAATGATTATTTGTATAAATCATAGAATCTTCAAACGCATACGAGTAATGCCTAAGATGCAAAAATCCAATACAACTTTTCAAATGATAAATTATACACATTTAAATAACCATTAACCATTCGACTAACCGGAATAGATAAAAAAATGAACATTAAAATAAGACTTTTCTTTTATTATTCATTTTATATACGGATAAGTTGTAAGAAACAGTATAATTTTAAATAAATTTATAAAACATATTAATTACTTTACTAGCGAATGATTTTTTGTTTCTTATTTTTCGTTTATTTTTTTTTAAATTTGTGCTTGATTTTATTTTATAAAAATAAATAAAATGACTTCTTTTATTTTTAATGTTTAGTTTTAATACACATACTAAACAATTTTGACTTTGATTATGCAAAGCAAAACAAAAACTCTATAAAACATATTTGAAGTTACTGGTGATTGTAAAAAAATCAAATTAAGTCATTTGCTAGATTGGTCTGCTCATACTAAGAATTTTCCGCACAGCTAACCTCTCGTCTAAGAGGAAAAATTGTTTACAATTAGACATATGCGCATGTAGTTAATCTATTGGTGAATTAAATACGGATGCTGATATAAAAAAAATATGGAAAACAATGAATTTTAGAAAATTCTTAAAATTTCTAGAATTTGATAAAATTCTTTAAATTTCACAGAAAAATAAAAAGGGTTATAAGGGTGAAAAAGCCTCAAAGTTTTTTCAAGTTAAAAAAATCATTCTCCGATTCTGCGAAATCATAAATGGATATTTCTTCATAAATACAAAATTAATTTTATATAATTTTAAAAAGTTTCAACGTGGAAGGATAACAAACTTTGAAAGTTTCTCGAGATATCTTAAAAGCTTTTATTTACACTTAGTTGAATTAATTTTCCCTGAAAATTACTGTAGTCTCTTGTAGAGCTATGAAGAATTAGCCGTAAATAATATTTTGAAAATTTGATGTTTTTAGCTTTTTTTAAAAACTAGTCGTGGGAGTCTTATTATGTTGATATTTTCCGAAATTTACTGTTCCTGTTCATCCGTTTTTGATTTTTTGAATTAAATGTACTCATTTTCTGAGAATTATTTTGTAAACATTTTGTATTTGTTTTTGATTATTCTTATGAGTGATATTAAAGTTTATTTATTGAATTAAGGTCAATTAAGCGGTAACGGATTATAAAAAAAGTAAATAAATCAATACGAGTGGAATTAAAAAACTGTTTTGATAAACATTTTTTTTACCATGTCCGCTCCCAATGTGGAGCGTATGGACTCCTAAAGGATTTTATCTCAACAGAAGTGTTTCTACGAGAACTGCTTGTTACTCAGTTGGTCAACCTCTCTTTTTCCAAAGAAAGTAGGAATAGAAGGACACGGCTAGGAAAAAACCAGTGTTTAACTAGTCGCTCTCCATACGCTTCGTTCATAGGACAGGATGGGAGGGGGGAATTCAAGACATCACATACATCCATGCCTTTGAACAGAAATTCATCAATCGATTGAAAAATCAATTTATCAAACTGTCCGTACTGGGATTTGAGCCCGTGACTTCCGTAACCGAAAACAACGACGTTGACCACTCGACCACACAGGCGGCTGAAACGTTTACTAAACATTTACTGTCTGATATATCAATCAGATAACTTTTAATATCTAATGATAAGGCTAGGACAGAACTAGAGGTTGGCTAATCGCTCTCGATACGCCTCGTAATTTAAGGTTTGAAACGGAGGTAAGGAATTTTTGGACATCACATTATTAATTATTAAAAACTTTTTATTTGCAACATAGATAATCACGTTTTTGGTAAGTTTTCATTTTGCAATTAATTTGTATTTTCGTACATGATTTCAAAAACGAGAATCTATTAAAAGAAGAGTTTAAGAATAGTTTGACATTAAAGTAAATTACGATTACAGAAATATTAAGAAACACAACCACTTTTTTTTATTCTTGCAAAGCTTTTAATGTTGAGCTTTCTGCATCACAAAACATGAAATGAATTCTTTCCTTACTGGAGTGCATTAACAGTTAGAAAGTACGAACAGCGAAATTTTGCATTTGAATTTTGACGGATTACTGTTTTTAATATTGAAAATTGTGTAAGAAATATTTTATTCATAGGATATACCGCTTACCATTCTATATGTATTCAACTTTTATGAGCCCCAAAGCAAAATCCTGCCACGTCGAAATAATGAATCAGTATTTTTCGTTGAAAACTATTTTGATAAGAAAATTTAGTTAGAGAAGAGATGGCATAATTTATTTAAAACTAAGCATCGTGCTTATTGCGCAATAAAAAAATGAAGAAAGAAAGAAAATTGTACTCTCCCTACATATGTAAAAATAACGAAATATAATAATTTAATGTTTTTCCACCTTTTAATATGAGCTCCCACTGAAGCGATTGAAAATACGGTATTAAACAAAAACTTGTAAGAGTGTAAAGATAGATGGTGGATGAAAAAGATAATTGAAACGCTAATCGCTCACACAACGTTGTTAAGGAATAATATGACGACCGTCTGTACAAATTCCGAAATCCATTAAAAAATCAGTGATAGAATGTTTTGTGCTAATTTAAAGCCGATAAAAATTCAAGCAATATATCTCTAAACAAAAAAAAATAACTAAATGTTGAAGAGGCATTTAAAAATGCATTGTTCTTAAACGTAGATGCAATGACTTCACCGAACACTGCAGTTAAGTGATAAATATCAAACGAAAACACAAATACATATGTACAAATGAATCTCTAAATGAAAACAGTAAAAATCTTATAAACTTTTGTTATGACAAAACCTGGCGTTAAATTTGACCATGCAGCAGAGTTCTTTTTATTTTAAATCTTTTAAATAGAATATTGAACTTACATATTATGTTCATATCCGATGGCTTACATAGTTGCTATTTGACGTTGCACGAAACTTGACAATTTACAGTTAACAGTTTTCCTAGACATGCCAATAAAAAGACATAACGGAGAAAATGGATGGTAATAAATGGAACTGTAAGAAACTTTTCATATCAATGAAATGTATACATACAATGAACATGAATTGAAAAGCATTCATTGTACATCATGATTCTCGACCCATAAAAATGGTAATTTATTAAATATACAATATCACTCGATAATTGTCAGTATGTGGTAAACCACTTATTATTATTGGTGCGTTACTACTTTTTGGTGTTTAATTTTATGCAGACTTTTTTTTATTCTTTTTGACGCTACAATCCTTGGCTGCCACAATCAAACTGCTCCACTCCACTCGGTTCTTCACCTTACTACGTCGGTCGTGACCACTCGGAAGTTCTGTGACACCCCTCCATCCAGCAAAGGCGCGGTCTTCTAAAATTTTATATTCCCTCAGGGGCAAAGAGTTATTTTCTGGGAACAATAAATTTAAAATAATGATTGAAAAAAATCACTTTTTGTACTCATAACATGTGTCTTATTAAAGATAAGAACCAGTTTCTTTCACCACGAGTATAATCAACTGTTAAAAATACAGACTAATACAGGGCAATTCTAAAAAAAAACATTGTACAAAAATATCTTTTTACCTAAAATTGATTGTGAATAAAAGAAATTGAAATAATTAACTAATGGAGTATAAGAAATGCGATATTAATAACGTATTATTTTAGATCTATCTTATGTTGACCAAAATGAAGAAATCTGTTTTTGAATTAATACATGATTTTTAGTAATAATTTTAATCACACAAAAAATACGGCCCGAATCACTAAAATGACACATTTAAATATTTTTTTTTTAATATGAACGGGTATCTGTTAAGTTTTTGCACCCCATCGCTTATCCTATACAATCTTAAAACAAGGAGTAGAGAGAGCTCTTCGCCAACTTTTATTTTATAACCTTTTACGTAAACTTATTTCTCTCTTTTTCTTAGAGAAGTTTGGCAACTATCCTTCAAAAAGTTCTCGCTGCATAATTTTTACTAAAATGCTTTATTACGAGTTCATGGTAACTGCTTTGAAAGAACGTATCGCTTTAAAATCGTATACGGTAATACTGTTATCGGAAAATATTGTCATAATTTATTTTTAAAATTCAAAGTCACATTAGGCAAAAATCTTATCTACTTCTCTGTTTGGTGCAAGATCTTGTCGTTAAATTTTACATGCGCATTACAAGTCCATAAAACTTTCTCGCCGAGTGAAATCATTAATAAGTACCACCAAAAGAACACATCATAGTTTTATTCAAACACCAAATCCTTTGTTTTATGGTAATGTAAAATATTAAATAAAAGTGTAGTATTTAATTTAAAGTTCTATAACAGGTATTTTATTTTGTATTCAATATTAAGTGTATTTGTAAAACATGTTACCAATTGTATGAAAGCGTTATTTTTAATGATTGTTTGTGAGATAGATAGATACGAAAAAATATTATGCAACATTTATCAATGGTGATGTGATATGAGTTCCAATTAGATTATTATTATTGAAGCGGTATTGACTTATACGTTTAGTTCATATTGGAGTAAATATTGACATGGATTAAGTTTTACTAAGCATATAGGAAATATGAAGGCTTATCTTTATTACGGGATAATTTAATACGGTTATTATTTCAACGCTTGCATAAGTTATATAACTATTACAAAAGCATTGAATTTTCTACTGAAACTTGTTATTTTATCTTATGACGACAGAATTAAAAAAAAACAACCATTTGCATGTTATAAACCTATTGATAGCCAGTTTCATTAGTTACAACTGAGTTGTCTCACCGCCATTAATCGCTGTTTTACGTTCGACTTTCATAAAGCAATAACGATCATTACATGAAACGAATTTGTTCTTCATGTTTTTTGCCCTAAAGAAAATGCACACGACTGATCATTAAGCAATGCACTATTGTGCTTAAAAAAGTTACAAAATAAAAAACGTGATCTACCCAGCCACTTAGTTTAAAATTAAGTAATATTTGTTATTTATTGATTTGGCATTTACTTAGTAGAACTCCATTTTAATACGGTAAAAATATCAAAGTATTTCAGTTCTACAGTTTTTTATATGTTATACGTTGATAGCTATTTCGGCTTTCGCCATCGTCAGAACTATGCTTAAAACGTAAATTTTCTCAGCTATACATACTGGCTAAGAAGAGATACACAATGCATCATATTATGTGAAAGATACACAGTGCATAATATGATGCAGTGTGTATCTCTTCTTAGCCAGTATATATAGCTGAGCAAATTAACGTTTAAAGCATAGTTCTGACGATGGCGAAATAGCTATCAACTTATAACATATAAAAAACTGTAGAACTTGATACTTTTACCCTATTAATATTTGTTATCCTGTGTATCCGTATACTGCAGCGTGGACGTTTAATCTACTCCCAATGGAATGTAAAGAGGAATCAAGATTATTCCGTTCCCCATATGGTGTTCCATTTTGAATTTAAATTTGATATAAATTTAAATTCGGCTACTTATATTTTGATTTAATAAATTTTCAATAGCAAGTACAGATTGATAATGCTCGTTACGAACGAAACTTTTCATGATATTTTAAAATTAAATTAGAATTAGTATAAATGTTTATTTTCCACCAAGTATAGACAGTGAACAGATATATGTACTGTTGAATTCCTGGATATAAACTACTTATTGTTCAACCTAATCATGTATTTATCACATCTAATTACAACATGTTAAATATATATATTTTGGAATGCATTCAATAGATTTGGTTTAATATAAAAATAACTTTGTAACTCCACATGTACTCTGACAAATTGTTACGAATGTTCCGTTTCTTTAAGAAACATCATCAGACAGAATGGCGATGCATAGTAAAAAAGTAATCACAGATAACTTAATAATAAAACTGAACTTTCAGTTTTATTATTACATTAGATCGCTACAGTCAGTTCAAGTTCATCCGTGCACTTGAACGACTGAAGATGCCGAAAGGCGAAATCCAGGTCGTTAGTGACAAAACCTGTGTGAATGTACATACTTTGAAAGATTCAAATTCCAGGTTGTTTATTTTCTAGAATTACTCAGTTTATTTAATTAAATTATTTGCTATCAATTTGTCTATGGATTTGCATAGTTTAGGAAATGGTATAATGTAGAAGAATAATATCTATATGTCCGTTCCATAAAAAAGTGCTCAAACCTTAGTTTGGCAGATATAAACACATGAATGAAGCTATATAATTTGACATATTCTATATATGTGTTTACGACTATAACATCATGTAAATAAAAGCTGATAAATTTAAATCAAAGTGATAAGTAATTTAAATTTAAGTGCAATTAGTACAATCTATAATTTACTGAGGGGATTCTATACAAGCGTGAACGCTTTAAGCCCTCGACTAATTAACTCCTGTGCAAGTTCAATGTGTCTTAATATTGTTTGTATTTAATGTTGTAATTTTATAGGCCCTTAAATTTTCCGAGTAATGTAGAGTATTACATTAAGGATTTGGAAAATTGTAAACACGGTATATTATATTGAAAGGTGTTCATTAAAAAGCCAGTAATAAACGTTTTGAGAACACTGGTTGTACCCCAGGCTAAAGTGTTCGCTATTGATGTTAATTTATATAAAATATAATACAGCCATTTCAACCATTGACCAAATTTAAAATACGGAAGTGAATAATATACCATACATATTATTTATGAAAAATGAAAAACTTAAATAGCATGAAATAAAACATTTAGTTAATTGAAACTAACTGTCACTTTAGTTATTTCACTAAATAAAAGAATTGATTACCATCGAATATTTGAATATAATGATATGTCTATAATAAGTGTGTTAAGGGTGTTGAAGTTTTTTTATTTCTGTTACAAATTGTACTTAAAACCAGCAAGTTATTTTAAACTGAATTGACTGTTTAACTGACAAAACGCCATCGTAAATGCACTTCTACCATAGATCAGTTTGAAATTAAATTTTTCGTGATGCATGCTTTGATGTTTTTGTGTATAAAACATGTTCAATTTTTTTCTTTGAAATAGACATTCAAAACACATTTTCCTCAAGTTGTGGAAAAGTTTCAATTTTGAAATAGCTCCATTATTTGATAAATTGTTTATTTATATTATTAATTAATGTATATTAAACCTTTGGGTATTAAAAACAGTTATTTGTCATTGCATTGTATCTTGATATAATTTATTTTGTTTATTTTAATACCATAATACTCACATAATGCAGGTGAACTAGTTTGTCCTAAGAGTTAGTACACCTTCCCTGAAATATGAAAAAAATAACAATGGATGAAATCCACATTTACATTATAATAATATTTGAATAGAAACTTTCTACAAATATTTAGAATTCTTATATATTAGATATTTTGATGACCTTCAGTAATTAAAAAAAATGAAATGGTGAGAGTCCATATAATTTTTGTACCATTTTAAAAGTAAAATCATGAAAATATATTTTTTAAATATAAGTATTACGAGTTTAGTTAAGTTATCATAAAATATATCATGAAGTTAGAAAAAAGTTAATAAAATGAAGTCATAATCGTAGATTTAAAACATGTGTGTGTCCAAAAAAATACGTTTCTTATTACTTTATAGTTATTTTAAAGATAAAGTTTTTAGTAATGACTTAAAACCAACGGCGACAGATATCAAAATGTCTTTTCTGTGAAAAACACTTAAAATAAACATCTTTCTCATTAAGATTGTAATATGTTTTTTGAATTTTAGGGATGAAATAATGGTGGTATAAAACACAACCTTTTCTCGTAAAAAAGCATAACATTGTTTTGAAGATCTTAATTGCAACGTAGAAACGAGGGGAATATTTGATATAATAACATAAGCAGAGATGTAATAATTTTATCAAAAAACGATAAACTAAAAGTGTTTGTGATGTCTTGAAATTCCAATTATTAAAAAAAGCTGTCAGGGCGTAAAGAGAGCGATAAGTTAACCAATTTTCCTGTCTTAGAACATCCTTCTATATCTATCGAAAAAGGAAGCTTGAGTAAATGAGTAACAAATAGCTATAAGAACTCTAGTAGATTAAACAAATGCCATAGTTTGAAAAATCGTCAAAAACATCACCTTCCCTCTAAGCTAAGACGAGAAGTTAACTGCGCAGAAATTTCAAAGGCTGCGCGAGCCAATCAAATATTAGCTGAGTAGTTGTCTTCGAGTGCGCGCCAACTCGGAATAAGTGCGCGTTTCACAAAGATGTATAAAAACTTAAAGCACACATTTGCTTTGAGCGTGACGTTTCCTGGCCCTCAAGTTTAATGGATTATATAATTGACAATACCAAAATGTAGATATTATGATGATCTCCTGACATATGAGTCTATTCTTGTTTAAATGTCAGATAGAGTGTAAGCTAAAAAAAACAATTAATTGAATTTTTGACTATCATATGATTTACATTAATTTTACACTCATTTGTTACTAAATAAAACACGGGTTTCTTGTAAAGCCAAATTTTTATTTATGTACTCAAATAGTTGACGGCAAAACCAAGAATTTTATCAAACAAATGTCGGCCTACATATGTGATATAAATATTCATGAAAACAAATGAAAAAAAATCTAAATTCTTAAATGAAACCGGTAACGGAAAAGGTCTTTTGCGTTATAAAGAAAATCATGGTGTTTTTGTCAAGGGAGCATATACCTTAGGAAGTAACAGCTTGAAATTACTTCAACAGCTGCTGTTCGATATGAAAAGCGAGGAAAATTGCATTTTTAAGATTGCTCCTCTACTGTATTGTTAAAAATATCATATGGTACATTTGTAGTTTACTTTATGAATAGCTAATGTTTATTTTATGAAACTTCACTAAGCAATGTAAACAAAATCGTTTATTTTGTAACGTTACATACAAATTTATTATTATTTAACGACACTCGAAATTATACTGTAAGTCTAGCAGCTAACAGACGTCCAGAAATAAGTACCATTTATCGGATACATATAACAAGTCATGATCAAAATAATTCTTCTTCTTCTTTGACCATATTCGCTCCCTATGTAGAGCATGTGGCTGACACGCGGCACCTTCATGCTTCCCTGTCTCCCGCCAATTGCTTTGCCTCCTCCCATGACATGCCAGCATACCTAAGTTCCACTGAGTACATCATATAGACTGTACCCGACGGTCGTCCAGATCGCAGGAATCCCACCGGTCGGAAGAAGAGGCAGGCAGGATTAAAGCTTTCCGGAGGCATCCGCAACACGTGACCCAGCCAGTTCCAACGTCTCTCCATTACCACTGACGTGAAAGGGTGGAGTCAGTGTAGTTTTAAAGAAACTTCATTCTGTTCTTCTCGAATGCAAAGGTGCTTATGGTAAATACAAGTGTGATTTTGTAAGAGATGTCCGTAACAAAAAATAAATAACCGCTATGGACTAGACCTGGCCAAGATCTGCTGATTCATCATCAGGGTAATCTTATGATGATCTAAATTGCTTATGACCATTTTTATGCAAGCCACTAAAATAGGTGAAGCGTTAGCAAAAGTTAATCAGTGTACTTGAAGATCTGATGATTTCAAAGCTTTATTAAAGTCATTTTTTTTAATGATTCATATCTAATTTTCCTTGTTTAGTAACTGAAATAGCCATCCAGTACAAACCGATTTGTTTAATTTCAATAAGAAAACATAACTGAACAATTACGCAGATAATATTTCTTAAATAAAATTAAATAACAGACGGCACATTTGTTTACAGAAAAAACTAATTGCTGGCAATAATAGATTTACCAAGCTTTAAATGAAAACAATAAAACGTAAAGTACAATTTCTCGTCGTCTTCTTGCTGGGATCCGTAATTAATTGAAACACAACTCTATATTATATTTTACCTTGTTAATCTTGATCTTAATCTTAACGTAAGAATAAACGTTTTATTTCACGAAAGCGATTATTCAAATCATCTTGTTGCCTAAATTTAAATATATATTAAGTAAGAACTAATTTTGTCAGGTCTTTTCGATGTCTTCTCAAATATTCTACAGTGCTTAGTCTTTGGAATTGTTTCATTATTATATGGTTGAAAAACCACGAATGGTAATAATTATAATATTTATTGAAAATCTTTACTCATTACTTATTGAAAAATGGTTTTAATGATTCATATTGAAATGTAGTATCAGATAGAAATATTTAATTATCATCTCAGTATTGCACAATAAATTTTTCTATATACAAAAAATCAATAGAATTTCTACTTATTCATGCTTTAAATTCTCACAAATTCATTGATATTAAATTAATCCCAAAGCTCATGTAAAGATGCAAAAAAAATAGTGAAAAAAGCTTCATTAATTTGTATCTTAATATTCGGTAAACATATTATGATATATTAGTTCATTAGGAATCTGACAAATTAAATGTACTTTAATATCAGTCAAAATTCTACCAAAAAAGTAACATCTAATACTTATACGAAGGCTGTCGAACCTTTTTTGTGCTAGGAACTACTTTTTAATCTTAAGTTATCTTGCGATGGTCTCCTATAATCATCCCTGTTAGAAAAAATATTAGGAGCTTTTTTTTTGTTCTTCAAACTTACAAAGCTGCATTTTAAATGCGAAGTATCATTAAAGATGTGTCAACAGAATAGTTTATTTTTTGTATTTTTTATTTGATATATTATTTTTTGAACAATATTTTTTGGGAACAACGAGAAAGTAATAATTTTCGGAATCCAGTAAATTTTTCTTATCAATCGACCGGTTGGGCATCTTTGTCATATATGATCTATTCAAGTTGTGTTGTAGTCTCACGGCTAAGCGTTTCAATTTCTTGTTCAGTATGTTTTGTAATTTTTTTCACTTAGGTGCTGTTATGAATTAATAATAACCGTTATTCAAAATAGAGATAAAAACAAAAAAAAACGAAACATTCTACAACGCCGTCGTGCGTGAGGAATACATTATGTTATATTTTGGAATATTTTTTAATGGAATGGTTTTGATTATGCAAATGATCTATTTTAATAAAGGTGTCCGTGAAATGTATCGTAAAAACGTATGGGTTAGATAAGGAATGTATACGATGCGCGATACGAGGCGCGTGATTGCCTGATAGCTAAATTTTATTTTCAATTCGCGGGTAGAATATTTATGAGTAAAAGCGTGCGACACATTTCCCCTTAGTTAACGTAAGCGCGTGTTGGAGTACGTTCGGGGTAATTTCGCTTACAAAAACACCGTTTAAATAATACTGACAGCTTTACGGCATCAGGTAAATTTAAATGGTTTTATTCTAATGTAATGAAATTTTATTTGGCATCATATAACTAACTACTCGAGAGTTTTAAGGTGTAACAATCTTTCGTATAGATTTTAAAGAGATTAACTAGATTTATTAACAATTACTCAGGAATCATACACACACGAATATATATTTTTATTATATATTTAAGTTATGCTATCCGTGAATGGTCGCGATCCAGGGATTTCGGGATCGAGAAATTTTGAGCAAATGCCGAAAATTTATAGGATTTTGGAATTGGAAGAGCTTAAAAAAACGAGCTTCGAAGATATTCTAGGGAAAAAGTATAGGGATTTGAGGATTTCAAATTCCTCGGTGAGCTAAAAAAAAACGACTCAACAAAACTTTTCTCAAATTATACACGATTTCACGATGAGTGCCCAATCCCGGGATTGAAAATTAATCACAAAAAGGCTCCAGGATTGGATACCCTATCCGTGACAGACCTTTGGATCCTACTATAAACAGTATTTCTTCAATCAATTTATCGATTTCTGTCCGAAGACATTGATGTGAGTGATGTCTCTATTTTTCCTTTTCCTTCCACACACACTTCCAATTCTAAAATAAAAGGGTCGTAGGGCGGTCGACCAGTTAACCACTAGAAGTGTTCTTGTCTTATACTTCTACTCTTACCATCATAAAAAGCGAGAGGTTGAACAACCGAGAAACATACAGTAATTGCGTAAAAAAACTTCTGATGTGATTCCTCCATTAAGAAACTATATGCTCCAATTGGGAGCGGATATAGATTAAAAAATATACTATCTCTTGTTTTGTTTTAATTTAATCGTATTTTTGTCGTTTTATTTATTATGCTAAATGGTATATTTATATTATTATACTATTTTACCATTGAAATTACTATCTGTTTCCATCCATACAAACATAAAAAAAAATATGCTGTAGCAGGAGAAGTTAGCTAGCTATTAGTTCTTATCTAACCTTATCTATTCATTATTACTCTCTTGGAAATAAGAGAGATTGAGAACTCACTTCATTTCAGTATTTTTTTTGCTTAGATAAGCTTCATTTGAAATTTATTAATAAAACACTATCACTGTAGAAAAAAGTTGTGTACGACCAGCCGGTACTCAGTTTCTAGACGTGAATAGATTTCTTAATTTTTCTCTTCTCAAGTAATATATGGTATATTTATATTTATTAGATATTTTACATATTTTCGTCTCCTCTCAAGTAATATTTATTATTTGTAGAAAATTGTGGAATTACAAAATCTGTCTCTTAGTTGTTTTAATTGACAGTTAACACGATAAATTTAAGTTATGTTAGGTATCATTTAAAAAATATAATTCAATAGTCTCTGACGTTTACGTTCACTGTATATACAAGCTTTATTTATATTAAAGAATTTATGAAGATTAATGACGAACTAAACTCATAATTAATATTATATGACGAATTAATTACGGGTCACTTTATTGAGATGTCTGGAAAAATTCTTAGGAATTCATTTATTATTTTATGATAAATCCGGCCGTCAATTAACCTTTAGCTTCTGTAGAGAGAATAGTAGTACCGCAGTCAATGGAAGCCAATGACCACTCAAAGGACTTGAAAGATCTATTTCTAGAAATTTTATGAATTAAGCAAAAAGCAATACATACAGATACTTAGTAGACTGTTCACATATTTAATTGTTGATATCAGACACAGACGAAAAATGTAATCATATTTTCATTCATTATATCGTAAAAGATTGAAATTTTATCAGATTTAAAATATGTTTGTATCACTTAATTCCTGAACTTTTGCCAATACATTTATTTTCAAATTATTTATATACCATAAATTACATTAAAATTTTATTTTTTATACAGCGTATAACAATTATTATAGAGCGAGTATAACAATTAATTAATTTATTAAGCGCCAGTTCAAGTTCATCCGTGCACTTGAACGCTTGAAGATGCCGAAAGGCGAAACCCGGGTCGTTAGTGACAACATCTGTGAGAATGTACATAGTTTGAACGATTCAAATTTAATATTGAAATTCCACCAAGCACCTTCAGTCGAAATCTTAAATTAAATTCATTTATTAAAAAATATGTAGGTAAGGATATGAGAAATATCATTTTTTTCATTGTTTTTTAGATTCGCAATTATATTTCAGTATTTTAACACAATGTGTAAGATTTTGAAGTTCATGAAATGAAAGTATATTTCTTTATATAAAATAATATGAAAAGATTTCGTTTATGGAAACATCAAAGTCTGGGATTTTTATCTCAGCACACTTGTCTATCGATTGCTATTTTATTTGCAGAACGATTGATTTAATCAGGTTCTCAGACTTACACACAAAAAATCCACCTCTATTGAAGCGTTTATTGCTATCTAATGATACAACTATTTTCGTTAATAAACACGGAGAAGAAATACGAAGAGAGAATAAATTTGTTTTGTAACGTATTTAAATATATATAAAGTCTATCTTGGTTATTACAACGAAGATGAAAAAGGATACTGAATTTACTCATTATAAGCATTACTTGTTTTATCAAAGAATAGATATTTTTAAATGCCTACAAACATACCAATCACATGAAGTGTCTGGACCGGTCACATTACACAATTAGAATTTATTTACACACCCGTTTCACACATATAAAATTTTTCTGACCATCCACTTTTCTTATAAAATTTAAAAATCTTGCTTATTTCATTGTTTTCACTCTCATTCACGATATTTTTGTTTTCAATCAATATTCGTTAAATTTTATATTTGTTTTGCTTAAAAAACTTTTTTTCATAAAAATCATTATTTTTGTTCTTATATTGAACCTTTTGAATATTTTTTTTTAAACAATTCCGCTCCCAATGTAGAGCATATGGACTCCTAATGAAGTTTATCTCAACAGAAGTGTTTCTATGAAAACTGCTTGTTACTCCGTTGCTCAACCTCTCTTTTTCCAATGAGAGTAGGGATAGAAGGATAGAGCCAGGACAGGACTAGTGGTAAGCTAATCGCTCTCGGTATGCCCTTTTCATAGGATAGGATGGGTGGGAGGGGGAATTCAAGACATCACATACATCCATGCCTTCGAACAGAAATTCATAAATTGATTGAAAAATCAATTTATAAAACTGTCCGTACCGGGATTTGAACCCGTACCCTCCGTAACCAAAGTCAACAACGCTGACCACGCGGCCACACAGGCGGCATGAACATGAATATAATCTTCAAAAAATACCAGGTCCATATACTTACTCTGCGACCAGAACCAAGGGTCTGACGCTTCATATACTGTTTTGCTTTGCAAATTCTCTTATTTAACAGTCGGGTCCATAGCGCAGTGGTCATCGTGGTTAGCCTGTGTGACGGATCTCACGGGTTTGAATCACAGTAAGAAGCAAACCGAGAGCGGTTAGTTAACAATTAGTCCTGTCTTAACACCATCCTTATATTTTTACTCGCTTCAGAAAAAAAGAGTTGAAAAAGTTGAGAAACTGAGTAACAAGCAAAGTCCTCTTAAAAAAACTATTCAGATACCTTTATTAGAAAGTCATATGCTTGACATTGACGCTACTCAAACAATAGATATAGTATGTTCAGATTCCATCCGTCAATCTTTAAACATCTCTACGAATTGCTTCTCTGAAAAACGCATAATTATTTATGGTTGTCGCCCCTGGCAACGCGTTTATTTGATTATCTGTTGTTATTTTTCTTGTGATTCCTTTTGGATTTTTCAACGAACAGTCGGATTGGTAATTTTTCACCGCTTCTAATAATACTCGCATTATATTTCAATTTGATCTCTTTATTGTAACTTCTCAACTCACGTTTTATTAATATTTTTCAAATTATTTTTTATCCCAAGACATGGATTTTCGTGGTTCTAAAAATGGTAAGTAAACAGAAAGATTATCCGACTCATTCATTATTTACTTCATTGTTATTTCAAAACCTTTTTCAAATATTATATATTGGCTAAGCAAATAACTTACAACGCGTTTTCATATGAAACATATGAGTATTTCCGTTGGGAATAGGCTATGCCAGGCACATCTAAAATGTGTTTTTCTTTTGATTGTTAACTTTTAAAAAGCGTAGAAACTAAAAAAATCTAATCGTTATTGGTTTTTTAGCATATCTGCTTCCTTCTCGTAGAATATGACAACCATACTGTGTTTCCAAGATTTTCTGTCTACACCAGCCTCTTTGCTTATCCTAGTGTACCTTAGCTCCGCCAAGTATATCCTATAGACCAGTGCTCTGCAACCTTTTATCTTCCACGGCACACCAACGTGTTCTTCAAAACGCGGCACACCACGAGTAAAAATATGCATAATATACAGAAATTACATTAGTTTATGTTTATATATAATACATACCACAAAAGAACCATATGGATATTTTATTACCATGTCCACTACCAATGTAAAGCACATGTACTCCTAATGAAGTATATATAACACCCGTAAGTTTAAATTAAAAAACATTTAATGAATACAACGAATTGTTAATTTTACTACTAACTAACTAGTACCTTGACCGTAAGATATTGTTGGTCGATTGTTCACTCATTATATAACTACTAGCGATAACAATCGATTACAATTAATTATTTTATCAAATTAGTCGTTCTTAGAACCAAAGTGTGACCATCCTATTTTAGATTGTCGTAAGCGGTCTTCCAGAGCGATGGCATCCATTCAGTTGGTAGAAAAAACGAGCTGGATTCAAACTGCGTTGTGGCATCCACAGCACATTCATCGTCACTTTATATTGTAACAGCATTTGTTTTTACAAACGGTAAACAATAAAAAAAAACTTGTAGCTTTTTAAGGTAAAAAGTCTTTTCCATTCAAGGGAAAAATATGTTTTTAAGGATTATATATATAACTGATTTGCTATTTTTTGATGTGGTAGTACTTATATTCAGCCCTCTTCCTTTAGGTATTTTTTAGAAAAATGGAAATACTTGCTGGTAGAAGTCAAATCTTACAACAGTTTTTGAGCGTTTAAAAATGATGATGATTAAGCTTAATATCTATCTTGCCCATTTATATAATTTCAAGTGTAGATGTAAACACCTACTTTATTTCGTAAAATATACAGCGGAGGCTTTACGTCATAGTGTATTAAACTTTGATATCTGTATATGTACGAATCATAAAATTTCTTTTTACGATTGTATTTTTTAATAAAAAAAGCTAGATATTTTAATTTGACATGCCTGCATAAATATTTTTGCTTCTATCCGTACGATTTCATATTTGGAAAAAAAACAACAATATGGAATGGTATTCTACACGTGCCTAACATAAAATTATCCGAGACGCTGGTTGTAAAAAAATATATTCTACCTTTTTTGGTATAAAATATCTACCCAAATTACTATTCCGGTCAGTAAAAATAGCATAAACTGATCACAGAGCTAAATTAATTCCAACTGAAAACTATCGGTAGAGTGAAACTATTTTTTTGTTTATGTTGTTTATAAAAGATTATACTGCTCTTAGTAAGTGAATATTTACTACATAGTTATTACCAATGTATGGATGTATGTAGGTTGTAAAGTTTAAGTGTAGTGTGATAGAAAAGCTGCACTCAATTGCGGTTCGCGAGCGTTGTGACAGTCGAGCTATTATAACGATATAAAATGAATACAAAAACAAAATTAATTACCTATGAAAAAATGAGTCATTTTAAATAACACATAATAAATAAATACAAGTAAAGGTTGCCGCCTGTGTGGTTGAGTGGTCAACGTCGTTGGCTACCGCTACGGAGGTCACGGGTTCGAATCCCAGTACGGGCAGTTTTATAAATTGATTTTTCAATCGATTTATGAATTTCTGTTCAAAGGCATGGATGTATGTGATGTCTTGAATTCCCCCCTCCCACCCATCCTATCATATGAACGGGGCGTATCGAGAGCAATTAGCTAACCACTAGTCCTGTCCTAGCCCTTTCCTTCTATTCCTACTCTCTTTGAAAAAAGAGAGGTTGAGCAACTGAGTAACAAGCAGTTCTCGTAGAAACACTTATGTTGAGATAAACTCCATTAGGAGTCCATATGCTCCACATTGGGAGCGGACATGGTAAAAAAAAAGGTTTCCTGAAACTTCAATTGGTACCTTATTTATTTGTCAATAAATATATTTCATGCCTTCGATGATTATTTGATTTTTTTTTTGCCAAATCTGCATTGAAAATGTCGAAATATTCTAAGAACATGGATAAATCTCTGCGATCTCAATCGACAGATAAATGTAAAAGCTTGTGCATAATGTTTTAATGAAAACGGGATGATTATATTATGTCAATTGATAATTTTAAGCACTGAAAGTATAAATCCATAATCAAAAACCGTTGCAAGAAATGACGGAACTTTCCGTTGACTCTAGTCTAATACGCACGTTCAGGTACGGATACGTTTTCGTTTCAGCGTAGTTGGCACCAATCAAGCAGAAATATTCGATAACTGATTATCTTGTGTACATAGAATTTCTCTCATTTACCTATATATTTGAATTTAATTGCAGAACATCAGTTGTTCAGCAATCTTGCAAAACTAAGTTCATGAAATCGTTAAAATTGCTTGAGTTGTAATTTTATAAATATTTTTTTATTCATGTCCACTTTCAGTGTGGAGCATATGTCCTCCTAATGGAAGTATCCAAAAGTTTTTTTCTCTAAGAAAACTATTTGTTACTCAGTCGCTCAACCTTACCTTTTCAAGGAATGTAGTAAGTTTTTTTATCGGGTCCTGTGGCCCAGCGGTAAGCGTTGAAAGCTTCCGTGCCGGAATTCACGGGTTCAAGTCTCACTACGAACAGCATTTTTTTCGATCGATTTCTGTTCGTAGGCATGGGTGTTTGTGATGTCTAAATATTCCCTCCCACCATTTCGATCCTTCAATAACTGGGCGTAGCAAGAGCGATTAGTTCACCACTAGTCATGTCCTAGCCTTGTTCTTCTATCCCTATAGATATATATTTTTTAATCCATGTCCGCTCCCAATATAGATCATATGGCCTTCTAATGGAGGTATCTTAACAGGAGTTTCAACCTCACTTTTTTCAAAGTGAGTAGTAGGGAAAGAAGGATAAGACTAGAACAGGACCAGTGGTTGGCTAATCGCTATTGCTACACCCAGTTGTTAAAGGATCAGAAGGATGGGAGGAGAGGACGATAATGTGAATTGACATCACAAACACCCAGTCTTCGATCAAAACTTTGAATTGAATTATTCTCAAACTCACTGTGATCTGACCGGGAATTGAACCCAGACCTGCGTGATCGGTAGAGCAAGCTCTAACTAACTGGGTTACAGCAGGCGACAATAAATAATACTGAATAAATAATATTTTAACAATGTTTTTGGACTGATTTTAATGCGAGATTGGAATATTAGTAATAATAAAGCGGGAAGCTGGTATTTAGGCTGTTCAATACTACATTTCAATTTTTGAAAATGAAATTAATTGAACAAGTTTTGAATCTGACTTATTTGTATGAAGATTCGATCGAGATTGCAAAAAATTAGCATGAGTTAACTACCCTAGATGAAAATCAGGCTTTTCTTATTGATACGGATTTTTTCTTTTACACATCAATATTAAGTTCAAATACCGTAATAACGGAATCGATCTATTTTACCTTTTTTGACACATTTTTGTAAAATCGGTATTGGTATTGATTAACAACATCTGTTTTTATGAATTCGTCAGGTATTGCAATGCAAACTTCTTTAAAAGATTTTTATAGTTAAAAACCTTTGATAAGAATACTAAATCATATGGCATACATTATCAACTACCACTAAACTATAACACACATTAAAATTTCCAAAATATAACCGAGTGATGAAATATTACAATGGAACTGACCCGTTTTTATTTTATGCGGGTCCGAAGCTTTTAGCTTACCCTAGTAAGTGTCCGAGGAGAAAATTGTAAGTAAATTTATTCTGATGTATCTTGAAATTGTTTGCTTATACATAAAGTGACGGATGACCAAAGATAATCGAAAATACACACATGTTTCTTGCTGACCTTTGTCAAATGGTTGCTTTATAATGGAATACACAAATAAGCTGTTAAAAGCATGTTTTTTGTCAGAACACTGTGAATAATAATCATGTTCAAGCAGTCTAGTCATTGATTAATGATGTATAATCATACATATAGACGTAAATATTATTCCAACTAATTTTAAATATTATGGTTGATATTATTACAAGCAACAAAGATTTAATCACGCAAATAAATCTGAGTGACATCTGTTCTTATCAAAATCATTATAACACATACATTTATTTCATACTGCCGCGATAAGCAAAGAGTTAGCACACTTTTTTGCTATTTTCATGTGAAAATGCAAATCACTGACATTTTTTTCAGTTTTTTCACCTAGAGGCAAAAAACTGAAACTGCGGTCATTTAGAAAAAAACACTAGATATATTTTTGACCTTGAAGCCAACAAAAATGCTATGCAACCCTTATATTTGATGTTTAAAGTAGAAGTGTCTAATAACTGTAGCTGTCCAGCTTACTATAGCAATCACCCAAGAAGTGAATAATAAATCATGAGCTTAATACTTCTGCTTACTTAAAGTGTAGACACAACACTGCCTCTGTGTTCAGTACGGCAGCATGTATGTATGTATTATGAAAGTACTGTAAAACAATAAAAAAACCGTTGAAAATGAAAATCAGCGATATTTTTATAAAAGGATCAAACATGCAAAAAAAAATCACGTCCCTAACAGACTTTTTGTTGACTTGACAAACTTTATTGCCAGTGAGAATACAAACTTTATCCTTTTTCCACACTAAAGCTAGCTTAGTTTTTACTTGCGATAATGTTGTCTTGGTAGAAAATTGGTGTGAAGGAAACACACAAGAAAAATATGGCAACATCGATAATAGATTTTGCAATAGTAGACGTATCACAAGAGTTTTCATTTGATATATTTTTATGTAGTTCCTTATAATATAAATGCTTTTTAAATCACACCAACAAAAATACTAAGAGTCACTTGATGAAAACTACTAGTGGTTCATTTGAAAGATATTTTAATCTGATATTCTGGAATCTGAATACCACAAACGTGCTTTATTCAGTAGAGATACTTACACGACGAGCGGTGCTATTCCCTCGTGCATACACTTATTTTGAACGTTATGAAATATTCGACACTAACGTTTTGAGTATTTAAAAGCATCCAAAATAAGTGTATGCACGCGGGAATAGCATCGCAGGAATAAAACAAGAAGACAAGACTGACAAAAAATATAAAATATGAAACTTTTAAATGATAGTATATTCTATATTATCTCACATATTGGAATACGACGACTACTTGATGTCAAATTAATATATCATATTATAATTCTACTGTATTTTTTACATGCTTTATTATAAGTCTAAAAACTTACTTAAAAATGAAATTGATTACAAACTACGACTGAACCGTTTAATAAACGATTGCCAAATTCTGTCTAATAATAAATAATATAAATTATATTAAAATTTCACTAACACAGAATTATAAATTAAAAATTAATGAAAAATATAATCTGATGATATTTTAGTTATTCTTATTTATTTAGAAGCCAGAGATTCGACAAATTATTGTTGAAAACTTTACAGTTGAAGTTTACATTCCCAAAAGTTTACATTCAAAATGTTTTCTCTTGTTTCACAAGCTGAATAAATTAATTATTAATCTCATCTGTTTTTAAATACCAGGAAAGTTTTTTTTGCTTAAGTATGTTTTTATTATTTTGATTAAAATGAGTGTTTATTTGAGAAGTTGAACTTTGACAGACAATTTTCTTTGCAAATATTGTTTTGTTGGATCTCTCGAATTTTCACGCTGTCAAAGATTGTGATGCTATTTCCGTCTGCGACGAAACGTTGGTGGCAGGAAAATAAAACAACAGCATCTCAGATTAGAGGAAGTAAATGTTATTAATATTTTGCAAAAAAATATTTTAATTATTGTTGTTTCTGTAGAGATTGTTTGTTATTTTTTTATTCTGCGTCTAATTCTTTTTGTCCCCTCTGAAACTCTCCCCTAATTATTTTACGATAAATAACATAGAGCGAAAGCCTTTCAGCCAGCTCTTGTAAATGTATCTTGGCTAAAATAATGAAAATATAGAGACAAAAAGAAAAAAAAAACTACAATTTGAAAAGATTTCTTCGCATTGCATTTGAGTATCAATTAACTACACATTTTTTCAAAAAAAATTATGACTCGATGAGAATTTTAAGATACAGCTTATTAAATAATTTAAAAAACATAAAATTTGTATTTAGATCGGACATTTGCGAACGATAAATAAAGCTCGTACCAATGAAGAACCTTGTAATTATGTTAAGTAATTAGTATTTTAACTCGTAAAAAAGTGATTGTTAAAATCAGTTTGAAATCTACTAAACGCAATGTATTCAGTTTAGTATTTAAATTTTCCTTCTAAATATATCTCTTTAATAATTTTCCAAGTTAAGCTGGTGGTTTGTGTAAACACATAATTCTTTTTTGGAATAGTTCATTTTTATGTGTTTTTTTTTATTCAAGTGTTGGAAATAATTAACATAATTTATTGCTATTGTAAAAAAAATTAACTCTGAACGAAACCAATTTTATTGAAATAATCGGTTCATTTATTTTGTAATTTATAAATAAGAAAAATATGTTTAAAAATCGTTATTATATCGTTTAAAATAATTTTACCAATTACTGATTTTTAAGGTATGCTTTATTTTTTTACACAGTTTTTTGGAGGGTGATTTCTGAACTATGCTTTTCTTGATAAAAGTAGAATTCAGTTTTCAATATTCCTCATAAAAATTCAGATGTCATAAATAGCCATATTTCATACTATTCTGCACGAACGCTTGTTTATACAGTGATTTTTAATTCAATGTACGGATTTGTGATCAAACGCATGAATTATTTCTGCTTAAATTTTCTCTCATGTATTCAATCATAAAACTAAAGTGAATGAAAAGAAATAAGTTTATTAGATTTTGCATAACCATTTTTTTTACTAAAAAAGCGAACGATTTAATAATAATCAGTTCTCGTAAAACAACTTCAGTTGCAGTGCTTTATAACGAGTTAACATTTTCTATATTAGAAAGTGGGCATAATTAAAAAAATATATACTTACGCACACATTTGTGAAAAAAATGCCATTAGATAGAAAATTGGTCGAAAAATTACCATACAAAGAATTACGTGCTTTGATTTTCAATTGAACAAAAATCTGCGAGCATTTTCTAAATAAAATATTAAGTGCTTATTTAAGAAAATAAGCACCCAATAATGATAAAAATGATTGGCTTGGGCCAAAACGATAATGTTTCCACATGGTCAAGATTTTGCAAAGTAAAATTCGTTTTACATGTAATAAACACAATTATCTTTGACCTCGAAGCCATTGCTGGACTACCTACCATAAATCGTTGCGTTTTTATAGCCTTCAATAACCATTATGATACGCTTATTGGCGAAAGTCCAACGATAAAGATGCTTAGCCGTTTTCAAACTCAGAGATAAACAAAAGGTTTTAGTACGAATGGATTTGAATTCGCATAACACTGAAACAAGCAATGAATTTGAATCTATTTTACCCCCGACCGTATTTTTATTCCGAGTTCATTATCTACGTGACGAATATATCAGCTAATCTACTTGGCAAGATCAAATGGTGCAGCTAAAGTTACTTTAAGCAGGGATTGCGATCGTTGGAATCCGGGACAGTTTTTATTGTCGTGCAATATTATACTTTGGATCGGACACGTAAAAATTGTGTGAGATTCTTATATCATACAATATGTTTATCACTTTTAGGGTGTTTGCTGTCAATACTTGGTGGAAAGGCATTATATTAGTAAAAACACAATATTCCTTTGTACTTCATTCCACTTTATTTAATATATCAGGACCGGTTTTGCTCATTACGAGCATCGTCAACTGATAAGAAATATAATTTAACAATGCTATTTATACAAAAATGAAAAGTTATAAACAACAATTGGCATTGAAAAGAAATTACCAATTACATTAAAAGTGATTCTAAAATAACACAAAATTAAAATGTTTACCACATCTAACATATAATTAAAAAGTCATCTCAGATTAATAAATTTAGAATGGCGATTGAAAGTAATTAAAAATATAATTAAAATTTGGGAAATTTTTGACAAAGTGTTAAAATGCTACATTAATAAAGTGAATAGGCTTAATGATTGTTTCCTGTTTTTCCCCGCTTCCAAGTAGTTGGTGTGTGTACATACTTAAACAAAATCGACAACCAGGAAGAATCTGAAAAATATTTTTTTCAAAGACCATATCAATTATAACAAAAGATATGTATATATTATATATATTTTTTATAATATATAGTGGAATGAAGTACAAAGGAATATTGTGTTTTTACTAATACAATATATTTATGTTGATGCCACGTCGTGGAAGCCCATTATATTTTGTTTGTTTTTGATTAATAAATAATTTTAAAATAGAAATTTGAAAGAATATTTGAAAGAGATACAGGTAAAAGTAACGAATTTTATAAAAAAAAACGCAATTGAAAAGCAGTGATAATAATCAAAATAAACTCTTCTTTGTTATAAAATACTGAAAAAAATATGGATTTTTGTTGATTAATATTAATTGATTGATCAATACTTGCCGGACAAATAGTCAAGTAATCAACGTTGCTGGGTTCGGTTGTAAAGCTCACAGGTTCGAATTTTAGAACGACGATTTTTTTTTGACGAGAAAAGAGAGGGTGAGCAACTGAGTATAATTGAAAATGCTGATCACACCCTTGGATCTGTCGGCCTCATCAGTCTGGTCGACTTAGTTGCAACTATACGGTGTTCAAGAAGTTCCCCACCTCTTATGGTATAAGAATGGAACCCAATTTATAAAAAGATTTTTATTTTTAATTTAATTATTTTATTTAGTATTCTGAACACTGCATTGCAGTCTTGGCGAGTTCTTCTCAGAAAATTACAAGTTGATTTTTCATTATCCCACCATCACCCGTTATGCGTATGCAGCTGTTTCACGGCCGCCTTCCATAACGAAATACGATCAAGAATAAAAAGACGAATTTACTCCTCATATTCTTGACCCGATACAGAGCTGCACGGGACCTATCTTTTAACCATGCACTGTTGTAGAACATCAAAAAAACTGAGTAATAAGCAGTTTTCGTATAAAAAAAATCTGTTAGAAATAAAATTCATTAGAAAATCATATGCTCCACATTGGGAACGGATACGGTTAAAAATACTTATTAAATCGTTGTTGATATATACATATTTTCTATGAACGTATAAATGATTGTTTTAAAATCAATTATTCAGTGATATGTATTCATTATGAAACCTGCGATCAATCCTCTATGTACAATTTGAAGGTTGGTTTCAGTTAATTTCCAAAAAAAAATTCCATACATTTCACATTTAATTTAAAAGATGAGATTTTAAGCACACTGACGATCATTAAAAATATTTGGGTACAGCTAGTAATAAGCCTAAAAGATGTTTTGAAGAAAACTTAATTCGATCGAGTAACCCTGGTATAGTTTTATGTCAGATTATTTTCATAAGAAATATAATATGAAAAATGCTATTTGTATGTAACAGTGAACGTCAGTGAATTTGTTTTATAATCCCGGTACAGTAAAAACTGACCGCGATTGCAATCCCTTAAGTTGAGCCAATTTTATCTGTCAGCCTTTATGAAGGGAACAGTCCATTGTTGTACAGCTCTCATTAAACTTTTATTTAACCATAAGAACATATTCGCCAGCAAGTACAATGTGTTTTAAGCCCTTTATAATTTGGTTTGATTTGATTTTTCAGTGATAAAACCGATTAACTATCATAAAGAAAGAATAACATTTTACTATCATGTCAATGAAATTACAATATAAACAGAAAACTAACAACATTATTAATTTACTTGTTGTTTAATTGAATATGAAAAAAAACTTGTATAAAAGTGTAGTTGAATTAATCAAATTATAGTACTCTTATTTGTTGAAAGTTAAGGGCGGTACAGATTTTTTTCAGAGATTGAGAAGGCAAAAAGAAAGCACAGGTAGTTTTAGGTGTTAAATATTTTTTATCCATGTCCGCTCCCAATGCGGAGCATATGTTCTTCTAATGGAAGTACCTCAACAGAAGTTTTTTCCAAGATAACTGTTTGTTACTCAGTCGCTCAACCTCACTTTTTTTAAAAGTGAGTAATAAGGAAAGAATGATAAGGCTAGAACAGGACTAGTGGTTAACTAATCGCTATTGCTACAACCAGTTATAAGAGGATCAGAAGAATGGGAGGAGAGGAAAACAATGTGAATTGACATCACAAACACCCAGTCTTCGATCAAAACTTTGAATTGAATAATTCTCAAATTGACTGTTATCTTACCGGGAATCGAACCCAGACCTGCGTGATCGGTAGAGCAAGCTCTAACCAACTGGGCCACAGCAGGCGACAAAACAGTAAAAATACCACTTGGTATCTGGTATCGTTTAATGTTACGCCTACACATAAATTATCAAATAATAAGTGTAGAAGTTTTATTCCTTCCATTTTTATAAGCGGATGTTGCTTCTTAAAGAAGGCTATAAATTTCAAAAGATAATAATAAGCTACAATAAAAGTATTAAATTGTTCGCCACTATTTTTAGACGACCACCATTTGTAGCAGATAACATAAAATAATATGTTCGCTTGGTAATTTTACTTGATGTAACTTATTCCAACGACACGTGTGACCATAACTCACATTCTCTGCGAAACGAACACGCATCCCCGTATAAAAAAGAAAAAGCTAGAAAATCTTCAAGGGTTTTTCACGAATTATCTTCAACATACTTATTCAAGATTATTTTATTTGAAGAATATTATATCAAAGATCGTGTATGTATCTGGTCCATCTTATTTCATCGGTTTTGTGATGGCACGTTTTTACACAGAACTGAAAAAATATTAAATTTGATAACATTTTGAAACTTTTCAGAAACAATTATCACTATTTTTGCCGATTTAATTCTAATTGTTCTTAATTTATCATTGCATAGCTAACGAATAACTTTCTAATAGGGTAAAAATAGCAACGTATTTAGTTATAAAGTTTTTATATTTATTAGTTGATAGCTATTTCGGCTTTTGCCACCGTCAGAACTATGGCGAAGGCCGAAATAGCTAACAACTAATAAATATAAAAACTGTAGAACTAAATACGTTGCTATTTTTACCGTATTATAATGGAGTTCTACCAAGTAAATGCCAAGTCAATAAATAAAGAAAAACGTTCACATGATAATCAACGTGTGATTTGATTAACTATGTTAAGTACAGGAAGGAAGTAAAGTATGTGATTCTTAAAACAAAACATCAATTACTTCATAAGAATATTAATCATACTAAAATTGAAGATTTATGGTTATGGGTTTAATTTTTTTAAAAATGTAATTTACATTCATAAACTTTTGAGAGGTTGAGCAACAAGAGTAAAAAGCAGTTCTTATAGAAAAAAAATCTGTTGAGATACCTTCTCTAGGAAGCCATATGCTCTACTTTAGGAGCGGGCATATATAAAAAAAACCTTTTGATTTCCATAAAGTAAATTCATGTGTATTGGTATTTAGTCGTTTTAATATATTTTTGTAATACATTTTAGCGGAAACAGTTTTTGTATGTATTAAAGGTTTTTTACTGCTTTCTGTCGTGATTCATTACAGCCTTTTATTATCTTGTCATTTAAGTGAAAACTCTGTCATCTGGTGGTGGAAGAAGTGAAGTAATTTGTCATTAAAAAGTTATTAACGGCTTTTGGGCAGAGTTTATTTTGCATATTTTTACCTGTCAGTAATATCATGCGTATACCAATAGATTGACTAGATATCCTATTTTTTTAAAAGATGCGTCTTAATATTTATTAAAACAATGAACAAATTAGTTGCAAATTTACATCTACTATTAACAACGTCCAAAATCCAAAATTAACAAGAGTAACTCTGCCGTGAATGTTTTTACAAAAGAAAAAAGCAGACAGTCTGAAAATTTTATTTGGTGAAATTTTGTGTTTTACGTAGTGGAAAAAGAGTATATTCAAAGAAGGCGTCAGGATATGAGTACGAAGAGATTTTTTGATACGATTTATTAATATGTATATTTTTCTTTTTAAGCAGTTTGTAAAAAAATACGTTTTTCATCTTACCTCGGTCACGCCAGAAAGTAGGACAATCATACAATGAAAAAAATAAGGAATTTTCTGTACGTAAATTTTAAAGTAGGCCACATTTTTTCAAATTTAATTTCAATTATTTTTGGAAAAGAAATAAGTGCACCAATCTCAAATGAATGAATGATTGATGATGATGTTATAATACAGATGAAAACTAGAGTTACAACTAAATTGTTTTAAGCTAAAAAATAGATTGATTAATGTATGTCTTGGATATATTTTAAGCTATAGCTACGTTTAAGCTATAAAAACCATGTAAAAATTAGTGATACGATATATAAACTGTTGAGTTTGTGGATATAAATATTAAAGAAAGCATAAAATAGAATGGCAACTTTGTGTTTACGAGCTGGTCTTATAACATTGACTGATAAGGCAGTTTGTTGTGCACCGCTATATGGGTGAAAAGATGAAGTGAAAACTAAGCTTCAAGTGAGGGTTGGCAACCTGAAGCACAATTGATTCGGAAGTCCGAAATTTGTAATTTGTGAAAATTGTTTTCATTTTAAGAAAGTTTATTTTTTTAATATGGCATTTGAAAATTAAATTTTTCGCCACATCCATGTTAAGATAATCACTGTGATTTAATTGTCAGCTTTCATCTACCAATCAGTCGGGTTTGGGTTTGATTCCCAGTCAGGTCAATATAAAAATAAAGATTTTTCGCAATTTAATCTCAGATTTAAGACGTGGGTGTTTGTGATGTTATTTCTCATCGAGTTTATCACGTATGATCTTTCAACTTTAAAATATTTGGCGCATTGATATTACCTGTAATGATATTTATTTTTTGATTTAAATTTAGTTATTTTAAAAAAATATATGGTAGAAATTGAGATGAACCTTGCTGTTACAGAAATTGTTCAGACTATCAAGAATAACACAAAAGAGGTGATAAAAAGGCGATGGCAAAAATGTTGAGATATTGCTAAAATAATCGCCTTTTGCGTAAAAATTTTCTTATATCAAATTTGTTAACAATGCTTTTAAGATATGTTTGGTCTAGTGTTGCTCTTGACGATACAACACACAGTGTTAATATTTTTGTTACAATGTGTGACAATGTTACACGCCGTACGATATGAAACATGCAGAAGCTGAACCTCATACAAAGCTATTAAGTTGGTATCATAAAAAAAAATCGATTTCTATAAAAATAAACGTTTAAGAAAACAAATTCTTTATAATTTAACACGTGCAAATTGTAAGCTATTATAATATTTTTACAAAAAAATATATATTTGTAATTTTTTTATATTTAAACCATGTCCAATCTCAACGTGAAGCAAATGGGCTCCTAATAGAAATATCTCAAAATAAAATTTTCTACGAAAACTGTTTGATACTCAGTTGCTTGACCTTTTTTTTCGAATAGAGTAGTAAGAATAAAAAGATAAAAGGCTAGGGCAGGGCTAGTTGTTACCTAATCAATTGCTCACTTTCAATGATTTCCCAAATTTTATTTATGTTTGTAATTACTTTCAAATGTCCATTCTAAATTTATTAATCTGAGATGACTTTTTAATTATATGTTAGATGTGTTAAAATTTTTAATTTTGTGTTATTTTAGAATCACTTTTAATGTAATTGGTAATTTCTTTTCAATGCCAATTGTTGTTTATAACTTTTCATTTTTGTATAAATAGCATTGTTAAATTATATTTCTTATCAGTTGACAATGCTCACAATGAACGAAACCGGTACTGACATATTAAATAAAGTGGAATGAAGAACAAAAGAATATTGTGTTTTTATTAACATATATATTTATATATATATATCTCATCAGATCATCTTAAGTCAGCCAAGCATGCAATGTCAACATTATGGACTATTGTGGTTTGAATATACATTATTCATGATTTTTTTAATCGGTCTGAGTCACTCGTTTTTCACGACTCTGATTATGACTTCACAGCCCTGATTTAAAGTATTGGAATATATATTTATTATTCAAAATAAACGTAAACATCTATAAAAGGAAAATTATTTTGATTAAAAAATACAGCATCCGTTGGTCGGTGGCTAAGAGAATCTCTTTTAATATATTAATGTGAATACAACGCTGCAATTTTTTCTTTCCATCACGAGTTTAAGTAATTGCAATTTCTCGGAATGGAAGATCTGACGGAAGTATGCAACTTTTATGTGTTTGATGGTCGCTATAAGATTTATTGACTTATAGGTCGCTGTGCCTCATTATTTGCTTAAAGAAACAAAGAGTTGAAATTTAATTCAGTATCTACATACAAAAGGAATGTTTTAATTGTTCATTAAGTTGTAAATTGTTTATTAGTTATTTAAGTATAATGCTGTTTGTCTAAAGTGCTTTGGGTCTTGGACATTGATGACCTATTAATAATTTCATCAAAGTGAAGTATACTGTTTTTGTTAATGCTCCGTTTTATTGGAAAACCCATTAAATAACGAGTGGACGATCAAAATTATTATTCAAAAGCTCTAAATGATAACACCTGTGCTTCTTTGAGAATAAAAGAGTAAAGTCATTCTGTTAATTAAAAATATATTGTAATTTTTCGTATATGCAATGTTATAAATACATATTCATATGTATTTAAGTACATTTTTAAATATAAAATTAAATTTTAAAAAAATCTGTCATTACGACTTGCAGCCGGTTAATTATACATTTTGAAATCACATAAGATAAACTCAATGAGATTTTTTTGTCAAGTCACCACTCACCAGTGATAAACTCAAAGAGATATAACATCACAGACAAAGATGGCCAAGATTTCAAATATATGTAAATTGAAATTTGATTTTGAACTTACTATGATTTAAACAAATATACACTGGATTGCTATGGTCAAGGTCTTACCACTAGTGAACAAAGGTCTTTCCAAAAAGGTTGGTAGCCCCTAGAGCGCAATCTAAAATATTGTCAGAGCGGCAAGCACCACATTTTTTCAAAATCTCAAAACCCGAAACTCGTTTTTTTTTGGATGAATGGGTTGGCAAATACGATTGCTTATTAGTTAATTTTATTCGTGTGTATTATTTTCAATTATGAAAAGTAAATTAAATCATTTTTTATTCATTCATATTTTCTTCTTTATTGGTTAAAAACAAACAAAATCTATTCTTAAAATAAGATACAGTAGCTTTTATTCATATATGAATAGTTGACATAAAAAATAGTTTTATTTATTTATTATATAATTTCATCTTTCAGGAGAGGAGTATTTCATATTTGAAAATGTCAAATGATATTGTATCGCGCATTAATTTATTTAATTCGTGATTTTAAATTAGAACATTCACTGTCTTATAAAATATTCAATCCATAGTAACATCTAAAAACTTGCTTTTAAAAAATATTTAACGTTATAAAATGTCATACTATGGAGTCAGAGAGATAAAAAATTCTCTTGTATATCAAATATAATAAAAATACAAGAACTCGTAGAACAAATGGGAATACTCTGCTATATCATGTTTTCGGTGAAACGTTTGATGTAAATCTACTTTTTCTGTAACCAACGAATTGTGTTCTACATGGAACACTATATTTAGTTACAGACGAATATTTAGCAAATAGAGAAAATTTACAAACCACCAACATTGTGTTTTAATTTTCTTTTTAGAAAACTTTTTAAATAGTCTGATTCAATATTAAAACAAAAAAGATAATAAAAGTACATTAAGTAATACTGATTGCTTTGAGAGGGATATAAAAAAATCCATCCCTTCTCCGGAATACCGCAAATAGGTCTCATATTAACCGAGCCCCTTGTTAACGTTTTGACAGCCCACCGCTGGTTGATGTGTTACTGTTACGGTAGTACGGTGAAAAAATAAATATTTACATTACATGTATTAAATATATCTTTATGGAATACATTTTATCTTTTATTCAATCGATTCTTAATATTCATGTACCTGCTTATGTTCCATATTTTCCATTTTCTTTCCTTCACAGTATACACGATTCGGGCAAGTATTTGAAAAAAAGATATACACCAAAAAATTATAAATAAACTTACCTGAATTTTTCATTTATGTTTGGAAATATAATACGTGTGATTTATCAAATGTTCAAATATATGAATATAAAAAAGAGCCAAATATATTCGGATATGAGATTCACATACCTTCATATGTAGTAGATATGTTTCGATTACATTGAGGTATGGAAAAATTAATCTAACAATGAAATATTTTTTCACAACTAGTTAGAAAATTGGTAAAATAGCACAGTCATTGAATATTTTAATTTCATATATAATATAAATTGATATCATTTATCGATTAAATCGTACATTATTCTTTTTTTTTCAAGCATTTTTTGTTTGTATTATTCAAAACCGAATGTTTACTGACTTCGAACTAAAAAAAGCCTTAAGTTACATTATATTTTGGAAGTTTTAATTAAAATATTGATAAAACAAATGAACTGTATTGTGTTGCTGACAGAGGTTTTCTCGCCAAATTAATCATACTGTTTTAATCAACCCTTTATTTAACACTTTTTACTGAAGTAATTTCGTATATCGTTTGTACAAACAAATATTTTTTGCTGGGGTGAAAATAACAAATAATAGTATTTTTTTAATAGATGCCTTCCTTGAATTGTTCAACAGTATTATCGGTGAAACTAAATGAAAATAATTATATTTTTTGAAATGGTCGCGGTTCAGAATAGTATTAATTAATATTAAAACTTCTGATGCCTTTTCAAATACGTTTTTTTTAATTATTATTTCTTCATGTACAATATTAACTGTACTGGTAAAAATATGAATTTAAATGAATATAGTTTTTCAGAACTTGAAAATTATCTTATTCAAACCAATTGCAATCTCAATAAAATTATCAATCGTAATCCTCACTTGACAATAATCTGTTAAGAATCATAATTTTTCTATAACACTTATTATTATTGATATTTATTATAAATATGTATATTGTAAAATATTTAAAAACAATCTTGTTTATTAATTTTGATATTTATTACTGAAAAAATACCTTTGAATAGGTACCTCTTAAACATAATTGTTTCTTAGTCTTGTTTTATTT